>RJWM01030493.1:0-23491 GCA_004363535.1 Dasyprocta punctata
CCATGTCATGTTTTGTTACCTCCCCCCAAACAAAAAATATGAATGTACACATTTAAATCTATAAAACCACGTTACAAGTATAGTTCACGACTTTTAGCTGATTTTAGATTTTCACTTCCCCTTTTTTTGGAGGTGTTTTACTTTTAAATTTTCCACAAGTAATTTTTAATATGTAAGTGATTCAATCTGTGTATTAAAATGTGTTAAGGCTAGGGGTGTAGTTTAGCAGCACAAGCGCTGCCTGGCAAGCCCGAGGTCCTGAGTTCAATTCCTGGTACCAAAAAAAAAAAAAAAAAAAAGACTTACATTAATTCTTACAATCGAGTAAATAAAGAAAATAAGTTGAAATTTTATGAAAAAATATGTTGATAAGCAAAAAGAAAGGGAAGTATAATCAGAAATCTTGCTTGCGTTGTAGCTATTTTTAGTGATTTGTTACATGCTTTTCCATGATTTCCTCTATAGAGATGGCTTTGGATTAACTTTTTTTTAAACTGTAGAACTTTTCAGATATGAACAGAAGTAGAGAGACTGCAGACCCCTTATGTATGTATGAGTGCTAATTATGTCTCATTTCTAACCCTACTCATTTTGCTCTCTTCCATTCTGGATTATTTTGTATATGTGCTGCCAAAGTGAGCACGTGGATTATTTTGAAGCAAATCTTTAGATGTCACATTATTTCATTTGTAAATATTTTAGTACATATTTCTAAAATATAACAAATTCTTTTTGGTTGTGTTTGTTTGTTTGTTTGTTTGTTTTTTGGTACCAGGGATCAAACTCATGACCTTGCACGTACCAGGCAAGTGCTTGAGCCACTAAGCTAAATCCCTGGTCCTGCAAATACTTTTAAATATAACTATGATGCCGTTAATATGACTAAAAAGTGGTGCACTCTTTTTCTTTCTCTCTTTTTTTTTTTTTTTTTTTTTTTTTGGTACTGGGGATCGAACTCATAACCTCACACCTGCCAGGCAGGTGCTTACACCACTGAGCTGAACCCCTGGCCCCTGGTGTACTTTCTTAATATTTGGAAGTATCTTGTCAGTATTCAAAGTTCACTTTTGTGATATGTGACTTTTGCACTTTTTCTTAAACAGTTTTATTTCAGAAATCAATATCCAGAAAAAGTTTTGTGTCTTGCAGTTGGCTGCCTTACCTCTGTTTCCTACCCTGCCTCTGTTTGTTACATTTTAAATTGTTAAAGAAATTGGCTATTGTCTTCTAGAGCTTCCCATAATATAAATTTAGTGGTTGTATTTTTGTAGAAACACTTTACCCATCTGTGTCTTCTCTATTTACAGATTTGATGAGCTAAAATTTTAGAGTTTTAGTTTTTGGGTTTTTGGGGAAGACAAGTCTTTTCTGCATAAATGATACGAGACTTTTCTGCATAAATGATACCTTAGTTACTTTCTCATTGCCGAGACACAATGTTTGACACTTATGAGTTAAAGGAGGAGAGGCTTACCAGCTGTAGAAGTTCAGTCCATAGTCAGCTGGCCCCCAGGCAGGAAAGCATGGCAGAGGGTATCATGGAGGAGAAAGCTGACTCAGCTGTAAACCACACCCTTCAATGGACTAATCCCGTGTCACTCCCATGATTCAGTCCCCTCCCAAAATCCCCAAGTGAATGGGGCTTGGCATTGGGGGCATCTAGTTCTAAACCATAACAGATGGTGTTAGATTTTCATCAGAAGGTAACTACTGAGCTAGGCATGGTGACACACACCTGTAATCCCAGTAGTTGGGAGGCTGAGGCAAGAGGATTGTTGCAAATTCAAGACCAGTCTAGGCTACAAAGTGAGCTCAAGGCCAGCCTGGATTACATAGCAAGACCGTGTCTCAAAAAGACACACACACCCACACCCACACCCACACCCACACACACATACACAGTAACTAATGAAGGTGAAGACTTAGATCTGTTCTTTTATCAGGTATTTCAAATGGTGATAATCTATCATTTTTTCCTAATTTATCAGGGGGGATGCATCTGTCATGAAAAATTTTACTCTGCTATTCAGAAACTTGTACAGTATTCTGAAGGCAAGTCAGGATAAAAGCTCAATTGTCTCTTGTTTTCTATTAGTTTTCAAAATACTGCATTGTCTTTCTTCTAAAGGTGACCCATAAGTGGGTTTTGGTGTAAATTATTTTGAATTCAGTATTTTAGCATATACTATACATATTGGGGGATGATGAGGCAGGGTCTCACTATGTAGTTCAGGCTAGCTTTGAACTCACTATGTAGACCAGGCTGGATTAGAGTTTCTGAAGTGCTATGATTAGAGCTGTGCTCCACCACGCCCAACTATATTAGTATATTTGGTATGTTTTAGCCACTGAAGCTCCTGTTATTGATGCTCATCTTATAGGAATCTTTTCATGCGCCTACAGAGTCATGGAGGGGATAACTTTTCATTTTGCCATAATTTTAAGATAACAGAAAATGTGTAAGAAAAGTACAAATAATTTGCATATGTCCTTTACCTAGATTCACAAACTATTTAACCTTGTCCCATTGCTTTATTATTCATGCATTTCTTTTTCTCTTCCCTTTTTTCTCAACCACGTTGACAGTAAGTTGCAGATACTGCCTTTTTATGCGAAGTACATCAGTGTGAATTCCCCCACCTCCACCCCACTCTAGCCCTGAGCTACGTCCCTATCGCTGTGTATTTCCTATAAGCAAGGGCATTTGCTTACATGACCACAGTATAGATATTTAACATTATGCAAAACTGTTTTTTTTTTTTTAATACTGGGAATTGAACCCAGGGCATTGCACTGAGATAATCTTTATCCTTTTCTTAAATTTTTATTTGAGACAGAATCTTACTAAGTCACTCACTTGCCCAGACTGGGTTTAAATTTGCTACCCTCCTGCTTCAGGCTTCCCGAATGCTGGAATTACAGGTTCTCATCACCACAGCCAACAAGACATCAAGATTTTTAACTTTGATCACTTGGGGTGTCTGCCAACTTTCTCCACTGTATAAACAAATAGCCAGTCAATTGAAAAAGCTTAGGATGCACTCTTTGCTCCCTGTGTTTAATTTCTAGTACAGAAAAAAAATTATCAAGTAAGAAAAAGTGAATCATAAAACAAATCAGGAAGCCAAGCCAGGCTTCTGATAGCGCAGAAGTGCTACTTTTTCTTTGTTGTTGTTAAGGTTTTTTGTTGTTTTTGTTTTTGTTTTTTTGTACCAGAGATTGAACTCACAACCTTACACCTGCCAGGCAAGCACTTACGCCACTGAGCTAAATCCCCAGCCCTATTTTTTGAGACAGGATCTCACTCTGCAGTTCAGGCTGGCCTTGAACTCATTTTGTAGCCCAGGCTGGTCTCGAACTCACAATGATCCTCCTGCCCCAGCCTCCTGAGTGCTTGTTAAGTCTTTTATGGGAAGATATATCGAGTTTGTGAATGAATCCTGTTCCTCACCAAACTTTTATGGGTCCCATGGGACTTCTTTCCAGAATCTTGATGTCCTGAACAAAGCACTGCACTGGACATGCAGAAAAGGCAGCAAAAGTGTGTATTTAGGGAAGGTAGAAAAGAGGTCGCCGTGCAGGGCAAAGGCAGCCGATGAATCGGCTCACAGTAGGCTCGCAGTGTTATTGAGGATAAGGGAAAGGGATCATTGGTACCCCGGATTCCTGGCCTGGCTTCCCCCTCATGCCAATAAAGCACTGGGATGGTGGTTGTCCTAGCACACTCAGTTGGCCTGGCACCAGATTTAAACGGCGCTAACAGAAGCCTGGCTTGGCTTCCTGGTTTGTTTTATAATTCGCTTTTTCTTGATATATTTTTTTCTATACTAGAAATTAAACACAGGGAGCATGGAGTGCATCCTAAGCTCTTTCAGTTGATGGATTGTTTGTCTATTTAAAAATTTTTGAGCAGCCAGCTGTAATGGCGCACGTCTGTAATCCCAGCACTCAGGAGGCTGAGGCAAAAGGATCTCTGACTCTGTCAGCCTGGGCTACATACTGAGTTTAAGGCCAGCCTGAACTACACAGTGAGAACCTGCCTCAAAAAAATTTTTTTTGAGGCAGGGTATCACTAATGACTTGTAATCATTGAACTTGCAATCCTCCTGCCTCAGCCTCCTGAGTATCTGGGATTATAGGCATGTGTCACTAGATTTGGCACTTGATAATTTTGAATACTTATAAGCATCTATTAACTTTCTTTGTATCATATCAGGACATGACTGTATTTTGTTTTGTTAACACATTACTTGTACTTACTAATGGATTCAGTGTGATATTTTCTAACGTGTATATAGCACACACTAATCAAATCCAAACCCAACCATGCTTTTTCTACCTTTCCCTCCCCACACCATTCCCAAACCCTAGTAATCACAATTCTACTTTCAGGTCAACTTTTTTTTTTTTTAGCTTTCATATATGACGCATAATGCAGTACTTACTTTTTGGTGTCTGGCTTATTTCACTTTGCATACTGTCCTCCGGTTCCTTCTGTTTTGCTGCTGAGGGTAGGATTTCCTCCTCCTTCAAGGCTAAGTAATATTCCATTGCATACATCTCTATATACCATATTTTCTCTATCCATGAGCACATCGCTGATTCTACCAAGTTAGCTAGTGCAATTAGAGCTGTAACTAACATGAGCATGCACTGTCCCTTTGGTGTGTTGATTTGATTTCCTTGATGAGGTAGCTGGATCACATGGTCAAACAATTTTTAGGTTTTTTGTTTCTATTTTTAGTACCAGGAGTAGAACTCAAGACCTTGTGCTTGCCCGGTAGGTGCTTGTGCCTGCTGAGCTAAATCCCCAGCCCTATTTTTAGATTTTTTGAAGAACCTCTATTCTGTTCTGCAGAATGGCTACATTAACCTGTCTTCCAACCAAACACTATGTACAGGGGTTCCTTTTCCTTCACTGAGCATGCCTATAATCCCAGCTATGTGGGAGGCTGAGGCAGAAGGATTCCAAGTTTGAGCTCAGTCTGAGCAATTTAGCAAGATCCTATAACAAGGTTTAATAAATAGATAGATAGATAGATAGATAAAATAAATAAATAAAAAGGTCTGGAGATGAAGCTCAGTGACAGCCCCTGGTTTCAATCTCTGGTACCGAGAAAAAAATTCCCTTCATATCCTTGGCAACATTCATTTGTTTCTTTGCTTGTTTGTTTGTTTGTTTGTTTGAGTAAGTCATTCTGCCAGAGTGAAAAGGAATCACATCACAGTTTTGATTTGTATTTCCCTGATGGCTAGTCATCTGAGCATTTTTTCATATATTTATTGGCCATTTGTATTTTTTTGAGAAGTATCTTCAGAATATTTGCTCATTTTAAAAAATGGACCTGGGAGGGAGGATTCAACCAGAAGACAACTAGCCAGCCTTCCTGGTGAGTGGCACGAGTGGCGCAGACTCCAGGAAGAGAAAAATCCGGGCCTCCCGTGCACTGACTGGCCCGCTGAGAATCAAGGAACACGCCCCACCTGCTTCCCCCGTAAGCAACTTGCTGGTTGGGAGGACCGGCACATAAACCAACTAAATGCTTTTAGTGTGTGGTTGATTTTGTGGGCTGGGGCCGGCAGCCTGAGCATCTCTTGGGAGGATGACAGTATGCAATGTAGCAAATGTGGGGGATTCCCTTCTATCTTGTTTTTGAGGCCCAATATTGTTCTCATTCTTTTGTTTTATTCTGATTAATTTTTTTTTTGCTTTATTTCATATTCTGTTTTGATTGGTTTTATCCTGTTTTGGTTTTGGTTTGATTTTACTATACCTGATAGAATGGTCAACTATTGTGAAGATAACAAGATATACTATAGTTGCTATTGTTTTCCTAGTGTCTTGCTTTGAAATTCTATACCAGTTCTACCACTTTGTTTTGATTGACTTTGTTCTGTTATGTTTTGTTGGATTTTACTATCTTTAAAATAAAATTTAAAAAAATAAAATAAAAAATGGAGCTGGGGATGTAGCTCAGCAGCCTAAGTGTCTGCCTGGCAAGTGCAAGGTCCTGAGTTTGATTCCCAGTACAAAAAAAAAGAAAAAAAAATGGATTATTTGTTGTTAGGTTTTTGAGTTTTTTGCACCTGAATATTAATCATCTGTAAGATAAATAGCTGACGAACATATTCTCCCAGTTCATAGGTTGTCTCATCTACTCTGTCTGGTTCCTTTGTTGTGCAGAAACTTTTTAGTTCCATGTAATCTCATTTGTCAATTTTTGCCTTTGTTTTCTATGTCTTGGGGTCCTATCCAAAAACTTATTGCCTATAATAATGTCTTGAAGTGTTTCCCTTAGATTTTCTTCCAGTACTTTTAGAATGTCAGTCAATTCTTATGTTTATAAACCTTTGTTCACTTAGGTCTCTGATCCCAAGTTTTTGTGTTAATATTTGTCACAATGAGTTAGAGGTCAAGTTTCAATCTTTTGCCAATAGATACAGTTTTCCCAACTGCAATCATTAAAGAGGCAGTCCTTTCTCCACTGTATGCTTTTGCCACCTTTGTCAAGACAAAGTTGGTTACAGATGTGTGTGTTTACTTCTGGGTTCTGCTTCACTGGTCCTTAAGTCAATACCAGGCTATTTTGGTTACCGTGGCTCTGTAGTACATTTTCAAATCAGGTGTTATGATACTTTCTGCTTTGCACTTTTTGCCTAATATTGCTTTGGCTTTTTGGAGCCTTTTGTGCTTCTACACAAACTGTAGAATTCTTTTTTCTAGTTCTGTGAAGAACGTCATTGAATGTGTAAATCTCTCTGGGTACTAGTAGACATTTTAGTCATATTAATTCTTCAAATACATGGATATGGGAGGTCTTTGTATATTTTAGTATCTATCTTCTTCAATTCATTTCATAAGTGTTTTGTAATTATCAGTGTAGAGGTCTTAAATGTCCTAAGTTAAATTTATGCCTGGGTACGTTATTTTATTTTTGTAGCTCTTGTGAGTGAGATTGTTTTCGTATTTCTTAGCAAACCCATTGTTGGTACTTCTGATTCTTACATGTTGATTTTTTTTTTTTTTTTGAGACAGGGTCTCATTATGCAGTTCAGACTGGCCTTGAGCTCACTTTGTAGCCCAGGCTGGCTTCGAACTCGTAATGATCTTCCTGCCTCAGCCTTCCAAATGCTGGGATTACAGGTGTGGGCCACCATGCCCAGCACGTGTTGATTTTGTATCCTGCTACTTTACTGAATTCATCAATTCATTTCTAATGGTCTTTTGCCAGAGAATTTAGGTTTTTCTAGGTATAGAGTCATATCAGTTTGACCTTCTCTTTTCCTGTATTTGTGCCTTTTCTTTTTCCAGCTTGATTGCTCTGGTTGAAACTTCTATCTAGTATGACATCGAATAAGAATGGTGAGAGTCAACACCCTTATCTTTTCTTGATTTTAGAGGCAACACTTTCAGTTTTTTACCCCGTGGTATATTTTTTGTGAGTTTAGCATATATACTCTTTATTATGTTCAGATACAATCCTATCCCTAATTTGTTCAGGGATTTTATCATGAAGCGATGTTGAATGGTACTTAATGCTTTCTTTGTGTCTATTGAGATGATCATGTGATTTTTAACCTTCATTCTGTTGATGTGATGTATTATATTTATTGATTTGTATAAGGTTAACCACATTTACATCCCTGGCATGAAAGGAACTTGATCATGGTGCATAAGTCTTGATATACTGTTGAATTCAATGTGCTGGGATGTTTTGTTTTGTTTTATTTTGTTTGTTTTTCGGTGGTATCAGGGTGTCACATACTGAGCTACACCCCTGCCTGCTCGCTTGCTCACTTGTTTATGTATGTGTGTATGTATGTATGTATGTAGTTATTTATGAAATAGGGTCTCAGTCACTAAATTGCTCAAGCTGGGTTTGAACTTGTGATTCTTCCACCCCAGCTAGCATTTTGTTGATGATTTTTGTGGCTATGTTCATCAGAAATATTGGTCTATTGTTTTCTTTTGTTGTTGTTATTGTATCCTTCTCTTTAGTAACAGGGTAATTCTGAGCCGGGCGTGGTGGCACACGCCTTTAATCCCAGCACTCGGGAGGCTGAGGTAGGTGGAGCGTTGTGAGTTCGAGGCTGGCTTGGGCTACAACGCGAGCACAAGGCCGGCCTGAGCTACATAGTGCGACCCTGCCTCAAAAAACCAGGGCCGGGAGTTTGGCTCAGTGCCTTAAGCGCCTGCCCTGGCAGGTGCGAGGTTATGAGTTCAATCCCCGGTGCCGCAAAAAAAAAAAAAAAAAAAAAAAAAAAAAAAAAAAAAAACAAAAAAAAAACAGGGTAATTCTGGTCTCACAGAATCAATATGGGAAGATTTCTTTCCTTTCAGTTTTATGGAAGTGTAAGCGGAATTGGCATTATTTATTTTTTAAAAGTTCAGTAAACTTTCATAGTGAGGTCATTAGGTCCTGGGATTTTATTTTTTTCAGGAGATTTTTAATTCCTGATTTTACCTCATTTCTTGTTATTGGTGTATCCAGGTTTCTTATGTCCTGTTGGTTCAATTTTGATGAGTCAGATGAGTCCAGAAATGTAGCTATTTCCTCTAGATTCTCCAACTTATTAGCGCATAACATTTCATAATAATCCATAATGATCTTTAGTGTTTCTGTGGTATGGGTTGCAATGTCTCCTTTTTCACCTCTAGTTTTATTTGAGTTGTCTTTTTTTTTCCTTGATTAATCTAGCTAAAGTTTTGTCAATTTAATTTTTCAAAGAATAAACTCTTTGTGTCATGGGTTTTTATATTGTTTTTAGTGTCTATTTCATTTATCTTCTGGTATTTGTTATTTCTTTTTCCTTCTAATTTTGGGTTTGGTTTATTTCTGCTTTTCTGAGTCATCAAGATGCATTCTTTTATTTAAAATAATTTTTTGATGTAGGAACTCATTGCTATAAACTTCCTTCTTGGCATTGCTTTTGCTTCATTCCACAAATTTGGTATAATATGTTCCTATTTCTATTTGTTTTGAGATTAGTATTATTATTGTTGTTGTTGTACTGGGGATTGAACTCACAGCCTTGCTCTTGCCAAGCAGGCATTTATGCCATTGAGCTAAATCCTCTGCCCTTGTTTTGAGAAATTTTTAAAAATGTCTCCATAGACTTTTCAATGGCCCACTGTTCAGAAGTGTTTTGTTCAGTTTCCATGCATTTTTGTTGTTGCTGTTGCTCTTTTTGTTTTTTTAAAAGTCTCACTATGCAGGTCAGGCTGGCCTTAAACTCGCTATGCAGCCTAGGCTGGCTTTAAACTCACTGTGATCCTCCTGCCTCCTCCTGAGTGCTGGGATTACAAGTGTGAGCCACTACTTCTACACATTTGTATAATTTCATTCATCATTGTGTTCTATGTTTATTCCATTGTGATAAAAGATACTGGATGTGATTTCACTTTTTAAAATTTGTTAAGACTTGTTTTGTGACCTACTATATAGTCTATTTTAGAGAACATTCCATATGTTAATGAGAACAATGTATATTGTGTAGCCATTGGATGGAATTTATCCTGTAAATACCTGTGAAACCCATTTGACATTTCTTTGTTGATTTTTTTTTTTTTGTCTGGATAATCTGCCCACTGATGATAGTGGGGTTTTGAAATCCTCCCCTGTCATCATATTGGAGCCAATGTCACTCTTGAGGTCTGATAGTATTTTATGAAATTGAATGCATGTTATATTTGTTGAATCAAGCCCTTGATCATTATATAGTAACCTCTGCTTCTTCTTAGGTTTTGTCATAATGTCTATTTTGTCATACACAGTATTAATTACCCCTGCTTGCTTAGGATTCCATTAGCTTGGAATGTCATTTTCCATCCTTTCACTTTCACTCTCGTGCATCTTGTGAAGTTGCTTATTGGCAGCATGTTGCAGGTTCTTGTTTTTGTTTTATTTTTTTCTTCCTTAATCTGTTCAGCCAATCTAAATCTGTTAATTGAAAATTTAGTCTATTTATATTGGAGGCTATTATTGATAGGTAAGGACTTATTCTTATCATTTTGTTGATTTTCTTCTAGTTGTTTTGAATATTCTTTTCTCTTTGCTTTATTTTTCATATATCTGTTTGGTAGTTTACTGATAATGTTTGATTCTTTTCTATCTGTTTTGTGTGTCCACTGTTTGAGGGGGACTTATGTTTTCATGATGTAATGATCTTTCTCTTCTGGTTGTAGGGCTTCCTTAAGCATCTTTCATAAGGTTGGTCTGATGGACATGAATTCTTTCAGTTTCTGTTTGTATTGGTAGATCTTTATGGTAGATTTTGCCAGCCTGGGGCTTAGCTGTCTCTAACATGACATCTGTCCAAGTTGGTACCGGGTCCAGAGAAGCAACTTACCTCTCCAAGAGTAACTTCTATGTTTTTCTTCTAGTTCCAGAAATAAACCTCCCACTCCCTTTTTGCCCATGCACTCAAGCCCTCTCCAATCCCAAGACTCTACAAAACGCTCCACCCCCAGTCCCCAGTAAATCGTTGTTTCCTGTTTTGTGCACACAGGTGCTTCTTCAAATCAGCTGTTGATATGTCATTTTGCCCACCTCCCAAACTCCTCCCCCAGTCAGACCTGATAAAAGTACTTTCACTTCTTTGTTCTCACCTGAGGATGCTTGCGTCTCCTGCAGCCCTCCCGTGCCCCACAACAAAGGCCTCTTTTCTCCTTTGTCTCTCTACCGCAAAATCTTATCACTTTATAGCTCTTTAATTTGTGAAGGATTGTTTCTGGATATAGTAATTGTGGTTGGTTCTCTCACTCTCTTTCTCTTTTTCTCTCTCTGTCCCTGTCCCCACCCCTATCTCTGTCTCTGTTGCTGTCCCTCTCCTCTCCTTTTTTTTTTTTTCCTGGACTTGGAATATGTTAGTTCATTCCCTCCTGGTGTACAGGGTTGCTGTTGACAAATCTGCTGTTAGTTTAATGGCACTGACACTAAATATGACTTGGTGCTCTTCTCTTACAGATTTTAAAATTCTTTCTTGTATTATACTTTTGAAAACCCGAGTATAATATGCTGTGAGGAAGATCTTTTCTGGTCGTGTCTGTTAGGGGTCCTATAAGCCTCCTGTACATGAATGTTCATGTTGCTCACAAAATTAGGGAAATTTTCTGTTATTATTCATTGAACAGATTTTCTATGCCCATGTCTTTTTCCTTGCCTTCAGGTATTCTGAAAATGTGGATGTTTGTGCATTTAATGGTGTCCCAAAGTTTTGAATGCTTGATTTGCTTTTAGTTTTGCCTTTTCTCTTCTTTCCCTCTCAAATGTGTTTCTAAAGGCCTGTCTTTAATTTCATATATTCTTTCTTTTGCTTGTTCTAGTTTACTGTTGAGCCTTTTATGTGTCTTTTTTATTGACATTTTGAGCCTCTCATTTCTAAGATTTCTATTTGCTTTTTCCTAAAATCTCTTACTTCTTTGGATTTCTCATTTATATTCTGCATTGTTTTCCCAGTTTCATTTAACCGTTTATCTTTATTCTCTTAGGTTTCATTGATCTTTTTTATAATCATACTGTAACATTATTTAGCAGCATATTCTCTCTTTTTTTTTTTGGAATCTATTGCTAGAGAGCTATTATATTCTTTTAGAGGTATAATACTACCTTGCTTTTGCATAGTCTTGAATTCCTGTGCTGAGATTCATATAGCTGGTAGATAAGGATTGCACTCTTTTTTTTGTTTTTGTCTCTCTTGCTTTTGCTGTTGTTTTTTGAGATAGTCTCATTATGTAGTATAGGCTGGCCTTGAACTCACTATATTGCCCAGGCTGGCTTTGAACTCACAGTGGTCCTCCTGCTTCAGCCTCCTGAGTGCTGAGATTACAGGTGTGTGCCACCACACCTGCCTAAGATGGCATTCTGTTCTTTCTTTTTCTTTTTTTCTTTCTGTTTTTTGTACCATTAATTGAACTCAGGAGCTTGTACTTGCCAGGCAGACACTTGTGCCACCGAGCTATATCCCTGGCCCTAGGATGCCATTCTTAAGAAGCTCTTTCCAAAATGTATCTTGGAATGTTGATTTGTTATACAGTGTTGGCTTTGATTCCAGTTGGGCACCATAATGAGTTTTCCCATCACTTCTTTGGCCATGATTAATGACTTTAGGCACCATCAGTACCCTGGTAAGGTTGGAGAGGCCTGCTGTCTCCTGGGTGATGCAAGACTTGGGACACTTCAGCAACTCAAATAGGTGTGGCGACGACAGCAGAGTGTGTGGGGTACATGCCATGTTGCTACTCCTGTACTGGGAGTGGTGGCCCCTATCAGGTGACAAGGGTTTCCTCAGGATCTGTTGAGGTTGGCCCTGTTGTCCATGAGGTCTCTGGCATTGCTGCACCAGCAGTTTGAGGGACGGGAAGCTCTTGCTCCCAACCAGGCAGTTGTGGGCCCAGCGACTGGCTGGGAAGGACGGTGGTGTGAACCTGGCAGCCTCTCTGCAATGCTCACACCCACTCCTGATAGCAGTGTGTGGTCAGGAAAGGAGCAAGGGGGCACCCATCAGTGCTGTTTCAGCGGGGTGGCAGCAGGAACTGGGCTGTTCCTCTCTGTTGCTTTGGTGGCAGTGCCTACCAGTGAGTTGGACCTCAGCTGGAGCTGAGCACAGTTCTCCTCTGGGCCGCCTCTGGCTTTGCACACCTGGGGTGGGGGAACAGTTGGAGTCATGGAGTTGCTCAAGTCGCCCTCAGCACATCCCTGTGGGCAGGACAGTAGCGGAAACCAGTGTTCCTCCTTCACCCAGGTAGTAACAGGCAGCTGATCCTGGCCCAAGATGGAGGGGCAGCAGGAAGGATATGGGTGCCTGCCCTCTGTCTTGGCCTTGCCCTGAGTTGAGACCTGGCTGACCACGCCCTTGATCCCAGAGTGCAACATCCTGAACTCTGGGTTCTTGAGAGCAGTGATCTCCCTTCTCCTCCATGTCTCAATACCCATCCCCTACAGTGCAGGGCGCATGGTGGCCTTGGCTTGGAATCACTTTGTTTGGCCAAGTTGGGCTCACAAGGCAGCTACCTGCTGAAGGCAGTACAGTAGTGTGTCTGTGGGGTCTCAGAGATGGGCACATGCAGGGGTTTCTGACCCTAAAGCAGTCCACATTCAGACAGTAGCCCCTTCTCATGATGGCTCCGGGCTACTGTATCCTGGAGGTTACTGGGAGATGATGTGAGCTCTTTTCCATATCCAGGATACTGCGTGGATTGCAGGTGGGCTTCAAGCTCATGAGGAACATGAAACTTCCCAGTATCTAGGATAGACAGGGTTGCTGGAACTCTTTCACTCTTACCCTGCAAAGGCAGACTCCCTTTCTGCTTGCTGTGGAGCCAGTGGGGCAAACACTGTAGTACTCTGTTTTTCTCTCTATTCTGTTGTCCCAGGTCCCTGGCTCTTACAAGGTTCCAGTGCCTCTCTTACTGTTTTCCCATCATCACTCACCCTCAACGTGAAGCTATTACTTTGAGTTCTGGGTGCCGCCGTACAGTTATCTCGTCCTTCCAATCGCTAAACAAATTTTCTCATAGTATACTTTTTTTGTTTTTTTGGATATAGCATCATGTATTTAATATCCATTGGATATTACCTTTTCTCTGTTATGAACAATGTCACAGGAACCTTGTGGTAGCAAATATTTGCATGCACTCTCATTTTATTTTTATAGGGTGCATGGGGCTTATTTATTCCCAGGAAGCCTCTTTGCCTTGACAGAGCTTATAGATTTATTTCACTGATGAAAATAACAAATTATATGCACATATGATTTAGTATCAGGCACTGGGTCACACAATTATGGAGACTGGCAAGACCCTAGATCTGCATGGCGAGTCCACAGGTTGGGTACTTGATAGATGGGGGACTTAGTTCAAGTCCAATTTTGAAGGCCCAAGAACAAGACAGCTGATGGTGTATCTCCAGTCTGTGAGATGGCAGCCTTGAGCATGTGGAAGATCCAACATTTTAGTCTGGGTACAAAGGCAGAGAAAAAAAACAATGTCCTAGTCCAGCAGTAGCCAGGGAAGATGCCTTCTCTCTTCCTCTGGGGAGGGTCAGTGGTTCTGTGCTGCTAAGGTCTTTAACTAGTTGGATAAGCCTCACCCACACTAAGAAGGACTGTTTTCCTCAGGCTACAGGATTGAGTATTAATGTTGTCCCAAAACACCCTCACTCCAACAGCAGTAATGCAGACCAAGTATCTGGGCATCCTGCCCAGTCAAGTCATTATACAAAATTAACCATTGTAGGAGACCATTATAGTCCAGTTTTGAGGTATATGATAGAAAATTTAGAGCTTCAGGGGAGGAAAAGGACATAAAGGTATTCTTGGTGGCTTTCCAGGGTTTGTTTTTCCATCCTACTACAAATAAGGAATAGATCATCTAAGTAATTGAGTTACATTTCCCTTTTCCATACTAATTGCATCTAAGTAGTGCATTAGTTTGCATTAATGATCCCATTAAACTTATTCTTTTGTTTACCGTCAGCATCTCCTTGTAATTATAAGACTTGGTTTTCTTCCTTAGGTCCTGGTCTATGCTTACTTCTTTGAGCAAAGAGTCTTTAGTCTTGCATCTAGCTTGTCAATTTTCTTATTTTTCCCTGTCTTGCTAGCAGCTGGCCTTCGTACCCCTTCTTGAAGTCCTTTGCTTAAAGAAGTTCGGTGTGTCAATCACTAACATAATCTCTATCATTTCAATTTCTGACAGTAATAGTAGGACTAACTATATTTAAAAGTTACTCCTCCCATCCCACCAAAAATGTCGAAGTTTTTACTTGAGACTCAAATTTCATCTAAGGTCAGGGAAAACAAATGTTTTTTTAAAATCACTGAATGCTTTTTAAGAAAAGAATGAGAGACAAAAATAAAGTGACATTTTGCTCCCTTCTCATAATTGATTCTTGATTACATTGATTATCATTATTTAAACCTCACACTAACTCTGTATGGCAAGTGTCACCCTCCAGATTTCACAGGTAAGGACCCTGAGTTCTTAAATGAGTGATAGAGTTTCCCCAGAGACACACAGCCGGTAATCTAGTGTCAAGATTTGACACGAGCTTGACTAGATTGCAACCCGAGGTCAGGTGTTTTCCCACTACTCGGGCTGCTCAGCAGGCTGCAGGAGTTAAATGGTGTATTTCTAGGGTCCAAGGGACCTGAAAACGTTCAAGACTTCATTCATGAAAAATATTACCTTTCTTCAACTTTCAAAACTAATTTGTCTTTTTTCTTCCTAAGGTTCAGTAGGAGTGAGCAACATAATAGATTACCTAAGACCAACAACCAGCCAAGACTTAGAAGACAGTGGCCTCGAGGAGCTGTGGACCCTGCTTGACCCTGAAAAGACAGACCCCCAGGTGGATCTGGACACTTTCTACACCACTGCGAAGGACTGGCTGGCTTACTATAGACCCAAACGGTAACTGAGTCTTAGCTGCATGACTTTTCAGCTTCCATTTTAATAATCTTTTAGAGTTGGTGCTAATCGCTGCTGTTTTGTGTGGATGGTGCTACCACTTGGGCAGTCTTAGAATCTTCTGAAAGATATTAAGCTTATTTTCTGCCCTCCCTCAGATTTCATAGTCTGTGATAAGGCCAATAATTTATTCTAGCAAGTTTCTAGGTGATATGGTCGCTGCTGCAGATGACGTGGGCACCCTTTAAGGACCAGTGCCCTCATGCATTAATTTAGGTAGTGTTCAGTTATTGTAATTGGGGGTAGTGCACCTTACTTTCAGAAAGAATTGAATTGGCATGACAGCCAAGTGATTTATTGATATTATTAAATCTCCAGTGCATGCAAACTCAAACCCAAACTCCCCTTCCCCTTTTTTTGGTGGTATTGGGGGCCTTTGCACTGAATTTTTTTATGTTTTTAATTTTAAGACAGTCTTTGCTAAGTCAATAAATTGCCCAGGATGGGCTTGAACTTGCGATGCTCCTGCCTCAGCCTCCCAGAGTTCTGATATTACAGGCATGTGCCGCCACTCCTGGGGTGAAGTTCTTTTTAAAGGCAGTAGCAGTAGGCAGAGAGAGTAATTTGGACATTTAATATGTAGGCATCACTGGGATCCAGTTCCTGCCACCCACCACTTAAAGGAGAAACAACATGGCACAGGGGTATAGGGGAGGAAAGCCGCTCACACCATGGTAGCCAGGAAGCCGAGAGAGAAGGGCGGAGCCGGGGAGGAAGATGTGTACTTCGGATCATCCCCCCAGTGACCCTCTCTGCCCCTCCACCCTGCCCAGCAGCACACTCGGCTGCCAAAGAGGTTTTGAAAGGTACTTGAATCAGAAGTGCTATCTTTTTTTTTTTTTTCCTTTAAAAAAGAAACTCTGCCAATTTGACTTCTTCCAATGTAGAAGTGGAAGGCTCCACTGAACACAGTGCTTCCGTGGTCCCTGAGCAACTTCCAGACACCCTGACTGTTAGTGTACAAAGGTTAGGAGTGGTGTTTGCTATCTAAAGCTTAACATCTGGGGAGGAGGAAAAGACAGTGGGAGAGGAAGAAAAACTGAAGGAAGAGGACGGTACCCGTGATTTCAAACGCCCTGGGAGATACCGCAGAAATTCATTTGTGTTCAGGGTCAACCGGGTTGGAGTGCTCATCATTCACCATCTCCAGCCATCAGCCAGTGCATGCAAGGGATTTGCTTAATGAAAGCTTGCAGCCCAAGAGTAGCAAAACCTGCTAGACTTTGATTAGCGTTAAGGGCTCAGAGGTGACTTAAAATATGATCGTTTGCCATCTGCAGGGTAATAATGAAAGCAAAGTACATATATAAAAAGATACAATCTTACAGGTAATCAAAGAAATGTAAACAAAGAGAATGTATCATTTTGATAATCAGTTTAATAAAGAGTAATGAAGAATGCTTTTATCCCATGTTGTGGGTATGGGGAGGTATTTAACCTCTCCTACATTATTGGTAGAAGTGCAAGTTTTTTAAGACTAATTTAAGATGAATGTAGTGGCGTACACCTTTAATCCCAGCACTCAGGAGGCTGAGGCGAGGGGATCCCTGAGAGTTTGAGACTGACCTGGACTGCATAGTGAGATCCTGTCTCAAAAAAACCGCCCAAAAACAAAAAGACCAAAAAGACCAATTTAAGAATATATATCAGATCCTTAAAAATATGTAGTCTCTTTGAATAATGTAATTTGAAGAAAAATAATCATATGCTCTAATACTGAATATATTAAGAGGAGGTTTATGAAAGTGGCAAATGCAAGCAACCTAAATATTTAAAAATAGAGGAGTGGGCAAATAAATTATGGTATATACTTCCATATATTGGAATCCTAAATTGTCATTGAAAATTACTATTGGATTAATGTTTGACAATAGAAATATGCATATGTACTTATTTCAAATAATTGACTATAAATCTGTATATATTGTATAATCCCATTTTTATAAAAAAAATAGAAATATGCGCCGGAAAAATTTGGAAGTATGTAGCCCATAATAATTATCTCTGCATGGTGGTTTTAATTTTTGTGTTCATTCATGAATTTTCTAATATTTTGAAACTTTTTAAGTTTGATTATATAATCACATACTAAAAATATGAATAATTTAGAAAAAGTAATGGCAAAAAACCCTTATTTTTTATAACAAATTTTAAGGAAAGGAAAAGGTGTGGGAGGTCTCAATACAAAATATACGAGCAGAAATTCATAAATGGTGCTGAGTGTGTGCAGAGGACTAGAACACTGTTTTTGTTTGAGCTTCTATTAGACATCTCACACTGAAAAACAGTGAGATTCAAGTATAAATCTAAAGAATTTTGTGACTGCTCCAGAGAGAGAGGGAGGGAGGGAGGGAGAGAGGGAGAAAGAGGCTAAGGGTTTGGTGCTTAAGATTTAGTAACAAAAGATCTTTGGCAAATGGGAAGGGGACATAAAAAGTTCAGAGATGTGTTATGTACACATGCCACCTCCCAATGATAAATGTCATCGTTATGTACCAAAGATGTGTAATCGCAAAAATCAAATTTAAAAAAAGATTCAGTGGCAAAACTTAAATTGCACTGTAGGGATTCTTTGAAATGAAGTGGTTGAAAGTTTATTTTTGGGGTAGAGCTGGAATCTGTGCACTGGGCTGAGGGTTGGATAGAGGGTTCCCAGGCTTAGAGGAAAATGTTCCAAGTGTACTTCGTCTAAGTTCCACTTTGGTCTCTATGATAAGAGACAATGACAGCACCGTCAGTGTATCCTGAAGTACTACTTGGCCAGGACTTTTCCTTCCCACTGTCTTGCTACCTCCAGAGTCCCCCCTGTTGCTCCAATCTGCATCAATACCCTCATCCATTGCCACCCTCTTTCTCCAACCATGTGCTGCTGTGTGTCACTGCCTGCCTGTCTTTTTGTGTTTGATTAAAAGTTGATGGATGATGCAGGTTAATGCCTCTGTTTCTTTTCTGTCAACCTAAGTATAGTATGACACTCTAAATAGTTCTTAAATGACAAGATAGTTTTAGAATTCAGAAAAAAAATGCTGTAGCTGAGTAAGAAAGTGTACAGCTTGTCTTGAAACAATCAACTAAACTTTTTTTATTTTTATTTTTTTGGTATGGGGGATAGAAATCACAACCTTGCACCTGCCAAGCAGGCACTTAAACCACTGAGCTAAATCCCTGGCTCTATTTTTTGAGACAGGGTCTCACTATGCACTTTGGGCTCACCTTGAGCTCACTTTGTAGCCCAGGCTGGTCTCAAACTCACAATGTTCCTACTGCCTCAGCCTCTCGAGTGCTGGGATTAGAGTCATGCACCACTATGCAGGCTCCAATCAACTAAACTTTGGTGTGGCCAGGAAGCTCATTGGTTTTGTTTTTGGCTACAGGGAAGGAGTGAAGAACAGATTAAATGGAATCACTGAAGATTCTGTTTTTGAAAAGTGGAACAGCATGAACTCAGGTGGGCTGAGTAGGCACACATTTCTTTAGGACTGTTGAGCCACTTTCTTGTGGTTTTGAGAAAATAAACTTTTCATGAAATTCTCTTGTGTGTGTTTCAGTTAAGATGACCACAGACATAGCAGATTCTGCAACAGGGAGTTTGGAGGCTTTGGGTGGAGACATATCTCAGGGAGTCCTGTAAGTGTTCTTATTGGTAAAGTGTTTTTAAGTGCTTCCAGTTTCCCTGTTCTTCTTTTTTTTTCTTTTGTAGATTCACATTTCTTAATGATACTGGCAATGAAGGACCTTCACACTGAGGTATATCACCAGTCCTTTTAAAATTATTTTTGTTCTGAGACAGGGTCTCCCTAAGTCACAAAATTGCCCAGACTGGACTCGAACTTGTGACCCTCTGGCCTCAGCCTCTCAGAGTGCTGGCATTACTGGTTTGTAACACTATACTTGGGCAGATTCACTTTTTGTTTAAAGTCATTTAACTTTTTTTTTTTTTTGGTAGAGCTAACACAATTAGCTTTAAAATTTTAACTGTCTTACACCATCTACCTTGGAGTCAGTTTCATCAGGAATATGAATTCTTATAAAACCTGCAATCCAAAAATTACCATTTGTTCACTCATGAAATCCTTCTCCTTCGTTGACTTCTTATGTTTTTTCTATTAAAAAAAGAAGTTCCTTCTGAAGGGAAAGTTATGATCTGGGGGATTAATTTTAAGGTTCTTCTTTAGTGGGATATTTTAAACATGAATGGCAAATTCTATTTTCTGCTGTGTGTGAGCTTTTGATATTACAGAGAGGCGATTCTGTTTCCCCTTTATCTCACAAAAGAGTAGAGAAGGAACTGTATATCCATACTGTGCTGCAAACTGAGAAAATGTAGGCAAGGGGAAGCGGAGGTCTGACATACCAAGAAGCACACAGTTCAGACTTGCTAGGGCATTGTGAGTTACTGTTAGGTACAAAGAAGATGAGTTCTAAATTGTGCACTAAAACTCCAGGCATTGTGTCCTACTTGAAGTCGTGTTGAAGCTGCTGCCATACCTTGGCTGAATGGACAGCATATCTACTTATTTGGGGATCTTCTATCACCCAGGAAGAAATAGAAATGCTTCAGTATGGAAGGAAGCAAATGCTGGGAGGGAAGTGGGAAGGAATGAAAAGAAAAAACTGAAAATCAATTTCACAAGGGGCAAATGCTGACTGTCTGGCAATGTTGGAAACAGCTTTTCTATTACCGTCTGATCAAAGTTTGAATAAATATATCAATAATTATATCTGCACTGCGTTTCTGATGAGAATGAGGGTAGAGGAGAAAACTTCCTAAATTTGCATAAGAACATTTAATCCTTCTTGAACTTCACCATCTCCTTTATTTTGATGGGGAGGGATTAGCGATATTGAAGTCTATCCTCATTTATTTTTTCCCTCTCCAGAGATGTGGCTCATTTAATTACCTATGTGGCAAACCTACATTTCAACAAACAGAAACTGGAAGAGGAAATTCACAAGTTTAAACTGGCATTAGAAGCCTCAGAAGAAGCCAACAGCCAGTTAACAGAGGACTGCGCTGAACTGCGCCTACAAGTAAAAAGGTGAGTTATGGTTTTGTTTTTTCATCTTTTATTAGTAGAACATTTGCATACCATACAATTCGCACTTGAAGTGTATAATCCAGTATTTCTTAATATATTCAGAAGATTGTGTAATTATCACCATTATCCAGTTCCCAGGACATTTTCATCCCTTCTAAGAATAAGCCCTATACCATTTTCTGTTGGTACTTACTTCCTCTCTTCTTCCCTTAGCCCCTGGAAACTACTGGTCTACTTTCTGCCTCTTACTTTTTCTGGACATTTGATATAAATGGAATCATATAATATGTGGCCTCCTGCTGTGTCTGCTTTTCGTTAGCATAGTGTTTGCAAGGTTCATTCATGTTGTAGCAGGTATCACTACGTCATTTCTTTTTATGGCTAATCCTATGCAGCATTTTTAAATTGGCTCTTCATATGACAGACATTTCAGTTATTGACAACGTTTCTGTTACAATGAATAATGCTGCCATGAACATTTGTGTGCAAGTTTTTTTTTATGTACTTCTGTTTTTAATTCTCTTGAGTATATCCATAGGAGTGAAATTGCTGGGTCATAGAGTAATCTATACTTGACATTTTGAGGAACTACCAACCATTTGCATAGGAAGTTTACCATCTTACATTTGCATGAGAAACATTTGTGAGTTCTTTTTTAGCAGTCATGTTCTGTGATCTGTGTCATCCGTAGTGGGGCTGAGCCCAATACAGTTATGGACCAAATATAGATCTGTCCAAAGCCTTCTGTAGCTCAGTTGAAAACATACTCTGTGAAAGGTCCCACAACAAACACTAAGAGAGTCATGGATGGGTCGAGTTTTAAATGTGCCCTTCAATTACCTATAGCCTACAAGGATAAGAAATGTAAATCTGGGACCTTAGTTTAAGATAAAAAGACAGCAAAGAATATAAAAGATATACCAGATAGTGTCCAACTCTGAAAACATGGGTTAGGGGGAAATGCTTGATTATCAGAGAAAAAACAAGGGTTAGTTTTGTTTTGGTTTTCCTTTGGTGTTTTGAGACAGGCTCTTGCTGTGTAGTTCAGACTGGCCTTGGATTCACTATGTAGCCTAGGTTGGCCTTGAAATATCAGTGATCCTCCTGCGTCAGCCTCCAGAGTACTGGGATAACAGGTGTGCACCACTGCACCGGTTAACAAGTTTCTTACAGAGTGCATTTATAGGCATGGGAGTTAGAGTTCTGAACAGCAAATTTCTGGGTTAAGTGCAATGACAGTAGATTACTGCAGCCATAGATTCTTACCTCGATTTTTGACATGGTCCAGTCTAGCCTTTGAACCAATCTTACATATGATATACAAAAATTGCTTACCTTCAGTTCTCTTCTTTCCGTAGTCAGTTTATTATTTATTGATATACAATTCAAAGTTTCTTTAAAAAAATGTCTTGATTGAATATGTCAAGGTTTGGTTGCAAGCACTAGAACCAGTTTGTAGTCTAGTTAGTCTCTACCTTACACAGTCAAGAAATACACTGGAAAGGAGTTGAGTAGCTCACAGAATGTACAGGACTCCGGGGAATCTGATGCACAACCTGAGTGCCATTGCCTGCACCATTAAGCCATCTGTCATCTCTTTTCTCTTTCCCAGGCTTCACACACGTTTTTGACATTGTACAGTTGCCCTCTTGTAGTCTAATTTATCTTCAATGCTGTGTATGATCTTGTCAATGCTTAGTAAAATATCTGTTCTAACTCAATAGATAGCTGTACTTTACCCCCACTTGTCTACAAGCCAGAAACCGTCAGCTCGCTTATCTCTCTCTTAACCTTTCCTTTTATCATAACAAATTATGTTAAATTTAGCTCTTGTGTACTTCTCCAATAGATTGATTTCTTCTCTCCCACTCTTATATCTTCTACTTAATTCACATCAGTGTCACCTTTCACGTAGATCACCGCAGCAGGCTTGCGATTAGTCTTCCAAACATATGCTGTGCTGGCAGGAGTGCTCTGGGCAGATGCCAGTCTGGCCACTTTAAACACATGGATGGAGCTCTCTTGCATTCAGGATAGACTCTAAATTTCTTCCTGGGGTCTGTGGTGTATGAACCCTTACACAATGGAGCTGTGCTGCTTTAACTCTGCTTCCCATATTCTACTGGGTGCTGCGCCATAACTGCCTAGACCTTGCTGGGCATCTTCTCAGATGCACGCACACTCTTATTGCCCGAGGAACCTGCATTTTATTGGGTGCCCACTGGTCTTAGATCTACTCCAACCTTGGTTCCTCTCACACTATACAGTTACAATTATCTGTTTATCCTGTTAGACTGCAGACTCTGGGAGGAGAACTTTGATTTGATTGAGTACATGTTTTCCTTCAGTGCCTAGCACAATGCTCAGCACAGATGTAGAGGTCAATAATTTGTTGCATAATCGGTGTAATTTCTTAGTAAGGAAAAAAAATTATGCCTTCCTGGAGGTCTGCAGATATCAGTTTATAATCTAATGAGATACCAGTAGTTTATTTCATGACTTGGATCATCAAAACTCATTTAATCAGTTTCCAACTGGTAGGCACTTAGGTTGTCCCTAATTCATTACTATTATAAACACCACCATAATAGAATTCTTTATGGTCTACACCATATAGAGACTATTGGTAATTATTTGTGTAATTACTTTTTGTTGGTAATTATTTGATTAGCTGTTACCTCTACCACTAGTATGTAAAAGATCTTATTTCTTGTTTTCCATTGCAGCTTCCATACAGGGTTACAGAATTTGGAATTAGTATCATTTAATCAATATTAATAAAATTACTATAGTATTACATCTATTTAGTCATGTCTGTTAGCCAGTGATGGACTTCAAGAGAATTCTCCAAATCTTTAACTTCAAGAATACATTTGTTTTACCTTTATTCTTTTTTTTTTTTTTTTTTTTTTTTTTTTTTTTTTTTTTTTTTTTTTTTTTTTTTTTTTTTTTTTTTTTTTTTTTTTTTTTTTTTTTTTTTTTT
>RJWM01030494.1:0-23376 GCA_004363535.1 Dasyprocta punctata
TACGGTCTTGATTTCAAACTAGAAGTCCTGCAACTTGGTCCTTTTTTCAAGACTGGTGTTTTTGTGCTTCACAGTCCCCTGAGTTTCCATTTGAATTTTAGGATCTGCGAAAGAAGCCAGTTAGGATTTTGATAGGAATTGGGTTCAATCTATGGATCAATGACAGATCAACTTGGGGGCAGTCTCAGCATTTTAATAATATTATTTTTCCTATCCATGAACATGGGATACCTGTCCATTCATTCAGGTGTTCTCTCGTTTCTCTCAACAGTGTTTTATCATCTTATATCCTGCGGGCTTGCAAAATTAATTCCCTACTTTTAAGAGTTTTTCTTTTTCATAATTCCCTTAGGATTTTCTTTATACAAAATAATAGCATGTGCCAATACAGATTGTTTAACTTCTTTCCTAAGGACAGTAGTTTTATTTCCTTTTCTTGCCTGGGGGTCCAGCTGGAATGTCCAGCACGATGTTGAAGAGAAGGAGAAAGATGTCCTGTTCTTGTTCCTGATCTTCGAGGGCAAACACCTCATCTTCCAGCACTGTCTGAGGTCAGCCAGAGGCGCCCTTCGCCAGGTTCACTTGCTCTATGTTCCTCGTGCATTCAGCGCCCTCTTTCCCTGCCTTAGTGCTGGGGATTGAATCCACAGTCCTCACGCCAAGCTACATCTTCAGCTCTCTTGTTTGAGTTTCTGTTTGTTGCTCTCTCTCAGTCTCTCTGTCCCTCTATCTCTTTCTCTATCTCTCTTTTTCTTTTTTTTTGGCAGGGTCTCATTATGCAGTTCAGGTTGCCCCTGAACTCACTAGATAGCCCAGGCTCATTTCAAACTCATGGTGACCCTCCTGCCTCAGCCTCTTGAGTAGTTATGATGACAGAGGAGCACCCTCGTGCCTGGCTTGGTCAAATGCTTTATCACGAAGGGATGTTGAAGTTTGTAAACACCACTGTGGGAATCTGAACCCAGCTCTCTGATTTGAGCTCTGCAGTTATTCAATCAGTTACCTTCATGGGCCCTGCCGAGGTCACACACTGGGAGGGGACAGCTCCCCTGGAATCCGCTCAAGGAAAACACAACGGCGCTAATTGCCAGGTTGGGGAGCAGTGGCCCCGAGGCTGAGGTGTGCGGAGAGGCGGGTGGACTGGATCCCTCACCCAGCCACGAATCACGTAGCCACAGGCCAGGGCCCGCCCCACCCCACCTCCCACGGAGGGGACTTTGAGGCCTCCGCCCGCCCTGGGGACAACATTCCCTCCACTCTTCAAGCTTCAAGCTGCAGCCGCTGGGAGCCGTGTCTTTCTGCTGCCTTACACCTACCGTGGCCCACGGCTATCAATCTCCTGGGCTGCTACGGGCTACAATCAGAGCCGCTAGAACAATCCTTGCATTGTCTTTTTCCGGTACCTCAGGACCTCTGCACTGAGTTACATTCCCCAGCGCTTTTTATTTTGAAACAGGGTCTCACTAAGTGGCTAAAGGATATGCTCAATCTTGGAATCCTCCTGCCTCAGCCTCCCACCCTAACCCTGTTTACATGGATGTTTTTGTTTGTTTTTGGAGACAAGGTTTTACTATGTAGTCCAGGCTGGTCTTATACTCATTATGGACCCCAGGCTGGCTCCAAGTTTACAGAGATCTTTCTGCCTCAGCCTCCTGAGTGGGGGCTCTTTTTATTTTTTTCAGTTCTCAGAAGGGAACCCAGGGCCACACACATGCTACGGAGGCACTCATGGCTGAGCCACACCCCAGCCCTGGTAGGACTGATTTTTAGGGTCACCTCAGCACCCTGGTTTTCCGCAGACAGAGGTCACCTCTGTGGTGTATCCCTTTTGTGAATCCACATGCAGTGTCAGCTGACAGGCTGGATGTTAACTCGTTCCATCCACCCACCGGCCCTAAGGGACAGAGCTTATTCTCCCCATTCCTAGGCAGGTAGACTGAGGCATGCCTGAAGCAGGGAGACAGAGAGGAAACAAACAAAGGGGCCTCCCCCAGCGAAACATTCCCTGGGACTGAGACAAGGATGAGCAAGTGAGGTCACTTTAGCAAGGTGATCGGAGAAGGTGTCAAAGGACAAGAAGGATGGGCCTTGATTTCAGGTGGAGGGCGTGGTTGTGCAAAGGCCCTGGGGCAGGAGCAGCGGGACAGGAGCTGCTCCTCCTGGCTGGAGCAGAGGAAGCAGGGGAGGCGGAGGGGGGACGGGTAGGTCACGCGGGGCCCTGCGGGCTGCAGGGATAGCAGCCTTTTACCAGAGTGAGCTATTGTCTGTCTGCTCCAAAGCACTGTTAACTGCAGTGATTTTTTAAGACTATTTTGTTTACTTCTATGTCCAAAGCCCTGAAAGCGTCTCGGCACCGCGCTGAATGGATGGGCTGGATGGATGCTTCCGGGCTCCCGCTACACCGTATTTCACATTCGTTTCCCTTCGCTGCTCCCCAGAACCCTAGAAGGCAGGAGCAGTTAGCCCTTCCGCAGCCAGGGGCAGACAGCAGGGCCCGAGCGGGACATTTCTCCCTCTGACAGGTGGCAGCGCCCGGGTGCCTTTGATCCTCCTTCCGCGGAGTACGCGAGGCTTAAGCGCCTCCTGTGTACCGGGGCTGGGGTGCAGGGTGCTGCGCCCCCATGGCTTAGAGGACAAACCCGAGGCCAGCTCCTCAGAGGCCAGGTCAGGGTCACCGGCCGGGAAGGAGACCAAACAGGCGGGGCGGACCTGGCCGCTGCACCGGCCGCTGGGAAGCTCCAGGCTTAATTTAGGCTCCTTGTTAAATTATTCATCCTCTCCTCTCTTCTCCTGTTTATGACTTCCGCCTTATCGCTTTCCTCCCTGGGTTAATGCTTTTTTGTTTATCTGCATCTTTGGCCCGGAATGAATGAATCAACGATTTTGAAGGGGGACAAAAAAAAAAAAAAAAAAAAAAAACCCAACCCGAATTCTAGTACATATCTCAGTGTGCACATTTCCGCCTGCTCTTTCTCCCCGTTCTCCCTTCTCTCTGTCTCTGTCTGTCTCCCGCAGTGCTGAGACAGGACCCGGGACCGTGCACTTACTACGCACGGCCACTCCCAACCACACCAGAGCCCCAGACCCCAAATTCTGTAACTCGGGGGAAAATACATGCTCAACGCACAAGGACAGGATCTGCACTGTTCTCTGGCAAGTTCGAGCCCCGTTCCACGCGGTCACACTGCCCCCCCGCCCCAGCTATCCTTCTCTTTTCTTTCAAGTTCATGTTCAGGCACCAAGCACAGTCCAGGCCCCCACGGGCTCGCCTCTCCACGCTGCCCGGAAGCAGGGGCGACCTCGTCCTGTTTGCAGGCGGGAACTGAGGTGCCGGGGTTTATGGCTGACTCCCTTCCGTGGCCCATCCATGGTCATCAGGTGACGTGGCTCGGTCACCCCTCCCTGTATCCAGCCAGTGCACAGGGACCCGAAGGCCCTCCGGAGCCGCGTCTGGAGAGACTGCGGACAGATGTTGGGACAGAGGTGCTGGGGGTGGCTGAACGCGTGGCCAGGACCGGGTTTTCCTGAGCCCAGGTCACTAGAGCACAAAATGCAAAGACGATTAGGGAAAGCTCTCAAGGGAAGAACATTCCCACAGAAGCAAGACACGGGCCAAGAGCCGCAGACAGGCTTTGGAGGAAATGTCAGAAGCTGGCTCCGTCGCCCGCACAGGGGACCCCGGGACACGGCGCTGGGTCTGAACCCCACGGCCTCAGAGACGAGGCTGGAGTTTGTCCAAAGCGCACTGGGGAGCCATGGCGGAGTTGAGAGCAGCATATTGCAATTGCCACAGCCTTTGCACCAAGCGACCTGAGGGCTCCCCCGCGGGCAGTGGCCGCAGGGGCCCCCGCTGGAGTTGTCGCTGCGGCCCACGTGTCCCGCGAAGCTCCAGGACCCCGCGTCCCACGTGCTCCCGCGTCCCTTTAAATAGCCCTAGACCACGTGCTCGTCCCGCGCCTCCTCATTGGCCGGAGGGGGCGTGGCGACGGCGCGGCTGCGCACTGACGCCCGGGGAGGGGGGCCGGTCCCGCCTAGACCCCGCCCCTCGGCGGCGGCGGCGGAAGGGATGACGTCACCGGCTGGGGGCGCGCGAGCCGCAGTGAGTGTCCTCCGCCGCCCGCCCGCCCGCCCGGCAGCCCGGCCGGCGCGCGCACGCCGCGAGCCGCTGGCGCTCGGGGCTCCGCTCGGATCCCATGCAACAGCCAGGATGTGAAGCGGGGCAGAGCCGGGGGAGCCCAGCCCAGCCCGCCTGCTGCAGGTAAGCGCGGACAGTCAATCAGTCAATCAAGGATCATGCCTTCGATTGCAAGAAAGAAAGAAAGAAAGAATCGCGGGCGCCCGGGTGGGGGCGGGGGCGTCTCGGCGGCCGAGCGGGCAGCGCGCCGGCTTTGTGCTCCGGGCCATTGTGCTCCGGGGTGTCTGCTGCGCCGGGGTGCGCGCCCGGGCGCCGGCGGGCGAGGCCGGGCTCGGGCGGGCCGGGGGCTCCCGGGGAGGCGGCACGCGCCCGGGGCCCGCGGCGTTGGACGCTGCCCAGCGCCGCCCCGCGGCTGCACCACCCCGGCTGCGGGCGGGGACGCGCGCGGTGTCGCCTGCCAGGGGTCCTCGGGCGGGTCCTGGGGGTGGGGGTTGGCTGGGGAGCGCACGGCGTGGAGCCCGAGACGGGGTCTTTAGGTGGGCACCCGGCCGGGGAGCCCGGGGCCACCGTCCCTCTCCAGGTCCCCTCCCCAGGAGACTCGGGCTCCGTGCGCCCTGCGGAGAGGGGGCGCCTCTCGGGCACCCAGGCCCGGCCTCACCCTTTACCTCCGCGGCGCCCCCTCCCCTCCAGCTCCTCCAGCCTCCCGAGCGCGGGGAGCTTTAGCCCCGGCTCCCCGGGACTCTGGGTGCACGGGGGCGCGCGCCCGGCACCCCGACCCCATCCTTCCCTCGCGCGCGCGCGGGGGGCTCCGCGGGGATCCCGGGGGACGGGCAGCCGCCCCACGGCTCCGCACGGCCGGGAGCCCCTCTTGGGAGCCTGGGGAGAAGATGGTGACGTCATCCGGGGGCGGGGCGGCTAGATCGAGGTTGTAGGGGGCTGGGGGCGCTCCAGGAAGGGACCCCCTCCCCGCCCGGCTTGCTGCGCCCGCGCCTTGGGTGCGCAGCTTTGGCCAAGTTCTCGGCTCTTTGTGGGAATTTCCAAAATACAGGCTGCCCCCCCACCTCCCCTTCCTCAAACCCGCTGCACTTTGGCCACCCCCTCTCTCCCCCAAATGTGAGGAACACCCTCCTCCTTGAGCCGCTGCCTTTCCAAATTTATCAAATCGGGGAACCCCGCTACCACCACCATCAGCTAGTCTTTTTAAAGACACACCCCCCAAAATCTGGAACCTCCTTTTTCGCCCTTTTCCTATCTAAGATTTTCCTCTAGCGGCCCCCAGAATCTGCAGCATTAGAGAATGCCCCGTTTTCTAACAGCTCTTCCTCAAATTCAGCGACCCCCCTACCATGAACCCCCTTTTCTGCACCCCTTCTGGGGGTCCTTCCGTCCTCCCTCTCGTGGCTCAGCTGGGATTTCCCTGTCACCCATCTCAGTCTGGGGGGGTCTCCAATCTAAGCATCTTATCCACCCCCCCAAAAAAAACCTACAGCGTGAACAGCGCGGCTGTAAAGGGGCGTCTGAGAGGAGACGGCAGCGTCCAGGCTGAGTGTTGTGGACTCCGAGAACCCAGACAAAGCCAGCGGGTCCCCTAGGGTCCCAAGGACGAGGCCCCCATCCGCTCGGGGCCCCCTTCAGCCTGCACCCGCACTTGGGCTTGTCAGATGCTGGCTCTTTCTCGTTCCCACCGCCACGGTCTCTGGGGTGTGGGAGGCGGGACCCTTCCCTGTCCGGGGTGCCGTGTCCCCCCACGGTACCGCCGTCCGCTGCCTGCTTGTGCCTCCACTTCCGTGACACCAGCTGCTGCCGCCGGAGCTCCGAGCTTTTATTAATGGCCGAGGGACTCAGCCATTTGCATAGCGCCCCTCCCCCTCGCGGGGTCCCTTCCTTTGTGCCCCCTCCCCCTGCCAAGCTCCTGCCTTCTGTCCCTCTCTCTCTCTCCGCCTGCACCAGCTGATACTTTGGCGACGGAAGACGGGCAGCTGGGGCTGCGGGTGGCTGTTTCCCGCCCCCAAATCCCGGAGCCCACCGGGCATGGACCTCAGGGCTGCGGCTGCCGAGCAGGAGCCCCGACCTCCTGCAGCGACCTGGGGGTGTCCCTACCTGCTGCCTGCTCCCCGAAGCTGCCTCCTTCCTCTCCTGCCCTGTCCCCCGGGCCTGGGGGGCACCTTCGCTATGACAGTGCACTTCTGTGTGGTGCCGGCCTCCCCCCCACCCCACTGGGGGCCACCACCCTCGGTGGCCCTGGGAATTGGTATAATTGGGCTCAGGCAAACGCGCTGTCGTCGCCTCCGCCGCCGTGGGAGCCCCGGCCTGCCTGGTGAGCGCATGTGCTTTTTCTGTTCTTGCCACCCTGGCCAGGAGGATGACACTGGGCTCCCCAGAGGGTGACGGAGGCTGGCGCTGTGAGCGGCCATCCCGAGGAGGAGGAGGAGGAGGAGGAGATGCCGTCCCCAGAGGCGGCTTCCTGGCTGGCACCCCACTCCTGCGGGACGTGGGGGCTGGGCGCGGCTGGGGCTGGGTCCTGGGGTCCCCGTGCCCACCGCCCCTCTGACCTTTGCGCGTGGCGACCACAGAGAAAGGGGACATTCAGCCCCAGCGCTGCCGCCGCCAGGACCGCATGAATCGGGCTTTGATTGCCAGTCGTCGCCTTCGTAACCCTTCTGGAGGAGGCGGGAGGACTTAATGTCGTCCCTGCCGCTTCCCGCAGGACGCCGGCGACTCTGGCCGCCCGGTGGCCGCTTGGTGACAGCCTTGGTGACACGGGGCTTCTCCCCGCGGGTCTGGGATGTTTCAGGGCTCGGCAGCTTGGTGGGTCTGAAGCCTTTAGCGGGAGCATCACAAAATCAGGGGAGAGGTCTGGAACTGTCACCGTCCACCTGCTTTCCCCTCTGGTCACACGTGGGCCCAGGGCCCAGGGGTCACTGGGTGGAGGAAACAGCTTGGGCTCTGCTCAATTGCATCTCGCTGGGGCGTGACTCAGTTTCCCTTTCTACCACTGGGGGTCTGCCCGGAGCAGTGTTTCCCAGGGAGACCTGTGGCTTCGCCGGGGGGACTCCGGGGACCGTGTGGCTGTCGTATTGGCCAGCATGGTGGCCGGAGACGTGTGCGGAGGTGACAGTACGTGGTGACCCGGGATTCACCTGTCTCTCATCCTCGTGGCCCCGTGGCGCGCGTGGGGGAAGGTGGGGGCGTTGAGAGAGTTCAGGGTGGGGGTGAGCCAGGAAGAGAACCCTAAAAATAAAGTCGGGTATTTATAAACCCAGCGGGCTCGGGGGATAATTGACGAAGCTAAGTGTTTTCGGCCGAGGGCGGGTGCCACTTCCCCCACCCCATTAGGCTGCGTTTGTGGCGTGGATCGGAGCCAGGAAGACCCGGATGGATCGTGGGGTGGGGGGGCGCAGTGCCAGCGTGAGTCCTTCCTTGGGGTCCCCTGCGGGCCTGGGACTGGGCGCTGTGCGGCGTCCCGCCTTCCCAGAAGCACTCTTGGCCTTTTTCGTCCTTCCTCGTCCTTCCTGTGACAGGCGACACGGGTGGGGGGGCCAAGGGGTCCCCAGTCCCTCTCTGGGCTCCCGTGTGACTGAGCCAAAGGCAGGGACCCCTTCTCCCACCCCAGGGCCCGGAACAGTGGCGCATTTGGGGCACAGGTTCAGGGCCTGGTGGCCGGCCGGGCACAGGCTTGCAGGGCCGAGCGGGGAGGCCTGAGGTTGAGGCGTGAATGTGGGTGACCCTGTCACCAGGGGGCACTTTGAGGTCCAGAATTAGATCCAGGGCCCCCCGGGGAGAGGATGCAGTCGGGGTGGGTGTGGGGAACGCTTTTCCTTTGCTCAGAGAACCACAGCCCAGCGAGGCCAGGTCCTGGTACCGACGCACGGGGGTGGCATGCCACATACAAGTGCCCCTGACCCCCGAGGCTCAAGGGTACTGAGTGTCGTCTGTAGCTCTCTGCCCCTCCCCTCCCCTCCTCTTGTTCTGGGAATAAAACCAGGGTCTTCACACTGAGCTCCATCCCAGCCTCCCTTTTTATTTAGACACAGGGTCCTGCTAAGTCCCTAAGTTGCCCCGGACCCTCCTGCCTCAGCCTCCCTCAGCACGGGAGTGAGTGGCATGCGCTGCCACACCCAGCCTCCCCTTTCTATAAGCGAAGAAAAGACTCTCCAGACAATAAGCCTGGCACACACAGGGGCTGGGGGTGGGGCACGGTGGTGGGGACACCCGCAGAGTTCATTCCCAGCGCCGCTGAGAAAGGAAAAAAGAAAGGGGAAAATAAAAAAAGAGAGAGAAAAAGAAGAAAGAAGCCCGCCGCACCATTTCTGTCTGTCTCTGGCTGGTATTTTAGAGGTGCTGGGGGGGGGGCTTGCGTGGGGGAGATGAAAAAATCAGTTGGCTTACACATGTGCAAAGGCGCAAATTAACGAGCGCATCGGGGTGACTCACGGCTGGGCCCTGACTTTGAGATCACTTTATTTTTGCCTTTCTCTCTTTTTTGTTTTTTCTTTTTTTTTTCCCTTTCCTCTCCTCTTTCTCGCCCCTCCCCCTCCCTCCGTGTGCCGCTGCCCCCTCCCCGCCAGGCTGGACCTACCGTGGGTCGCGCTGCTATTCTGGGGTGCCGTGGAATCCCCTCTTCCCTCCCCCCAGGTCCAGGAGCCCCAGGATTCTGGGCTCTGCAAAGAAAAAAACCCGGATCCCACCCGACTGGGGCTTGGAACTGGGGTGTCTGGGTCCCGAGATGCCTCCCTGTGCAGCCCCCACGGGGACCGACTGCGTCACCGGTGCCCCTGTTTGAAAGGGTGGATTTTTGCCCATCCTAGACCTTCTGCTACCTGGGTGTCCCCTGCCGCTTTTGAGTTTTATTTTTGTCTTGTTTTATTTTATTTTTATCGTCGTTATTCTCCTGTCGTAGGAAAAGCAGGCCTTTTCTTTTTTCTTTTTCTTTTGTTCTTTGAAAAAAATTTTTTTTTATTTTTTTGAGACAGGGTCTCAGTGTGTAGTTCAGAAAGGGCTTGACCTCACTTTTAGCCCAGCCTGGCCTTGAACTCGTGGTGATCCTCCTGCCTCAGCCTCCCGAGTGCTGCAGTGAGCTGAGATAACAGACGTGTGCCATCGTTATCACGCTTTTTTGACCCGTTTCTCTCCTGCCTTCCTCTGTCCCTTCGTGACCTCGCTTCTGTCCTGGTCCGCAGAGCAGCGACTTTGCCGGGAAATGAGGTAACCCGCTGGAGCCCCGCGCAGAGCCGGCCACCTCCCGTGCTGTGCAGCCTGGCCCGGACTTCTTGACCTCTCTGGGCCGTATCTTTCGCTGCGAAGTAACTGCACAGCACTGTCAGCTGCGAGCCGGGATTCGAGCTGCCGGAGTCCTGCGCCTGCTGTCATCTCGCCGTCCACCCCTCCGTCTCCCGAGGGGCCCCCCGTGTCCGGTCTGGGCGCCCCGGTTGTGCCGGGGTGGGGGTGGGGGCCCTGCGGGCTGAGCGCTGCGGCTGCTGGCGGCGGGGCGGGGCGACGCCGTGCGGTGGGGCCGTCGTGTGGGTAATTGAGTGTTGGTGGAAAAGCAGGGGTTCTGGGGAAGGGGCGGCCGTGCGTCTGCCTGTGTGTAATTTAATGTCTTGTATAATTAACCCCCGTGATTAGCAAATGAGGGGGTGGGGGATGGGAAGAGCCACTCCGGCTTGGCGGCTGCGCCCGCGTCAAACGCTCAGGAGCTCGGCAAAGTGAACGAATCCGCAGCCTCCCCAGCCCGCCCACTTTCGTCCTCTTAGATTTGGTGCCGCGGGGGCCTCCTTTGTCGGAGAGGGGAAACTGAGGCACAGGCTGGGAGCTACACTGGTCCGAATCACACAGCTGATAGGCGAAAGCACAGGGAATCTGCTCAAGCGTTTTGAGTACCTGAATTCTTTCTCTCTCCTCCTTCCTTCCTTCCTTCCTTCCTTCCTTCCTTCCTTCCTTCCTTCCTTCCTTCCTTTCTTTCTTTCTTTCTTTCTTTCTTTCTTTCTTTTCCTGGGGAATTGCACCCAAGGCCTTCACAGCCAGCCTCATCCCAGCCTTTTTATTTTTACTTTTGAGACACGGTCTCTCTAAGTTGCCCAAGCTGACCTCATCCGTGCGACCCTCCTGCCTCAGCCTCCCAGACCCTGGGGATGGCTCTTTGATCTGCTGGTCTGCGGCAGCACCTTCCCGGCAGCCCCTGGCCCTGCGCAGCCCCTCCACAGGGTCCGGCGAGTGCGGCATGATGACTCAGCCCCTGGAAATTGGGGCGTTCCCCGTCGCTGGCTGCCTAATCAAGGCCGCCCCACTTTTACGGCTGCACCAGGGCCGGGCTCCTGGAGGGAGCCGAGCTGTGGGGGGCCAGGAAGGTGGGCGGGGAGGGCGGGCGGTGTGGCAGCGACCCCAGGCCCAGGCCCTCCTGTTTCTGAGCCCCCAGTGGGACAGAGCTGAAGTGGGGGCCATCGCGGGCTGTACACCCCGTTTCTGAGCTTGGTGTGCAAGCAGTCTCCGTTCACCGGTTTATTCATTGAGGTGGGCTCTGTGTAACAGCCGCTGCTGGGAAAACCTGGGGGCCAAACCCTGGGCGCAGTGGGGCACGTCCAGTGCCAGGGGAGGCTGAGGCAGGAGGGCCCCGAGTTCAAGCCCAGCCTGGGCAACTGAATGACTCAAAGAGACCCTGTCTCAGAATAAAAAATAAAAACGCTGTGGGTGCCTTCCGTCAGGGCCCTGAGTTGCAGTCACAATGCTGCAAAAAAATAATAAATGACCCAGAAGCCGGAGCTTGGAGTCCAGCCCTGCTGCTTCCTAGCGGTGAAGCCTCAGGCTCCTGACGCAGCCGCTCTGTGCCTCAGTTTCCTCCTCCGTAGCAGGGCCTGTGGACCTCGTCTCCTTCGTCACAGGAACCGGCGAGGAGCAGGTGCACTGATAAATCCTCCTGATGGCAGAAGGGCGGCTGAGTCCCTTCCTTCGCCCCGCCATCCCTTCTTCCCTGCCTTTCTTTTTAACGTAAAAACAAAACTAAAATCTGCGGCAGCCCTGGATCGGACCCGGAACTTGCTGTGTAGACGGAGTCGCCGAGAAGGAGAGATAAATACTGGGGCTGCGTCGCAGAGCCGGCCGAGGGCGGAGGAACCGATCTGGGGATGCTGAGAGCGTGGGGACCTGGTTTCCCACCACGGCCGCCGCCCAGGGCCCCGGAGAGGGGCTCACCCAGGGCCGCACGGCCTCACCCAGTCGGGCTGATGCCCGGGAAGCCGGGCTGGGCAGGACTCCGGGCCAAAAGGGACGCTGAGGCAGGAAGACGCGGCAAGGACAGTGTTCTCAAGCCCCGTGCAGCTCTTTGTTCCTTAAAACTCCGTAACCACGCATGGGACGGACGTCCAGCTCCTGTGCGGTTTCTTCTTTCTTTTCTTCTGTTTTTTTTTTTTTTGTTTTGTTTTTGTTTGTTTTATATTTTGGTTTGCAGCCCTGGGTAGAAGAACCCAGAGCTGCACCCCAGCCCTTTTTGAATTTTATTTTGAGACAGGGCTCACTAAATTGCCTAAGCTGGCTTTGAACTTTTAATCCTCCTGCCTCAGCCTCCCGGAGTGCTGGGATTTGACCCCTTATCTTTTTTGCCTGTTGTGTGGCCTCCATGGGCCTCAGTTTCCTGGGCTTGGAAGTGGGTTTTCGGGTTCCTCAGCTTGCTGGGTGACCCCGAGAGTCGCGCCGATGAGATTAATCTTCACCATCAGGAGACACCGGATTTAAATTAAAAGTTGCGCAAAGTCATGGCCAGGTCCTCCTCCTGTTCCTCCCAGACCCGGTTCTGCTGGGGGTGCGGCGTTTGGGGACCTGTGGCTGTCACGCCGTGGGAGCTGCCGTCCGGGGCGCCTGGGGGCGGCATGAAGGCTCCGTTGCCCAGGCTGGGTTCCTGCTTGTAACCCTCCTGCCTCAGCCTCCTGGAGCGCTTCACAGGCCTGTGGCACCACGCCTGGCTGTTGCCCTCTTTATCGCACTCTCTGTGCCCCTCTCCACCAGGTCCCGCCTCCTGTGCCAGCCTGACCTGGCCCATCGCCCCGGCGCGGCCAGCGGTGCGGGGCACACCCTCAACGGGCACCTGGAGGCCAGCGCCTGCGTCTCGCCCCGATGACCCGGCAAAGGGCAGTGTCTCAGGAAGCGGCCACACCGAAGGCCATCTCTCCCTGGCCTTGGGCAGTGGCTGGAGAGCAGCCCTGGATCGCGGGTGCTGTGTGGCTTCTGTCTCACGCTTGCCCTCTCTGGGCTCTGTCTCAAAATAAAAAATAAAAAAATAAAAAAGGGCCAGGATGGAGCTCAGAGCAAAGGCCCTGATTTGGCACCCTGAGTGTCACAAGAGAAAAAAAAAAAAAAAAACAGGAAAAGAGAACGACATTAAACCCTTTTCCGTCACCACTGCTGTCGAGGGGCACGGTGGCTACTTGGCACCCAGGACAGCACTGGGGGTGGGGTGGGGTCGCAGGCCCAGGGAGCCGGGCGTGATGGAGGGGCAGAAGGGCCTGGGGTCCCCGCTGCCCTGGCTATTAATATTCTCCGGCTATTCCCGCTCCTCGAGCTCCGTCAGGGAGAGGCGATTTCTTGCTGAATTCAATTAATGAGCCTATTAAAAACTATTTATTTTCCCTGACAGTTGTTTACGGAGGAGAAGGAGATGAATTGGCCCGGGTCCCCGCCAGGCAGCGGTGAGGCGGGATGGGGGGACGCCTGGCATCCTGGCCCCGGGGCTGGGGGGGCGCTGACCACCCACTTGGGGACCCCACAGACGGCGCTGAGCCAGGCCTGCGCCCCTGGGACCTGTGTAAGCTGTCACGGTCACGGCAGAGTTCCTGGTTTGAAATCTAAGACGTGGCCCCGTGGGGTCACATGTTCCCGGGGGCGTCCCCCCAACAGCCCTTCCTGTCCCCTGTTCTCTGAAGCTCGGACTCCGTGGTTTTTATCCGAGCACGTGGCCACCAGGGAGGGGAAGGAAGATTTTTCCTGGTGTCCCTCGCAGCTGTCTGTGCCGTCTGATTCACGCCGGAATAAATGAGCAGGAGTTCCTGGAAATGCCTTTGAAGAGAAATGGTGCCTGTTTCTTTCACCTCCCACTTGGAATGTGGAGGTGATGGCAGGTGCTCAGGCAGCTGTCTGGGACGCTGAGGCAGGTGTAGCGGGGTAGGAATGGGGAATGAAGGAGATGCAAAGAGCCTGCGGTGCCCTGAGGATGTGGACCGAGCAGCGCTGCAAGGCTAACCTGGGGCCTTTTTTTTTTTTTTATGTGAGGAGAGAAACCATTCCTCTCTGGAGAGTTTCCTGGCACTCAACTTCATCCTTAGAGCGGTCACATGTGAACTCTGGGACACAGCGTTCTTCGAGATGTGGCTTTTTGCTCTCGAGTAGAGGCGCCCCTGTCCACACAGCCCTCCATGGCTCCCACCTCCCTGGGCCAAAGCCTGAGCCCTCCTGCAGCCCACAGGGCCCCGCGTGCCCGCCCGTGCCCACCCCGCCTCCCCTGCCCCCTCTCTGCCCCTCCTCCCTCTGCTCCAGCCACACAGGTTCCTGGGACCCTCATCCTGCCCCAGGGCCTTTGCATGGGTTGTTTGATCTGCGATGCCAATACAGACACAACTCCCTCCTCGTTCTTCTCCAGGTCACTTTTTTTGTTTTCCTGAGACAGGGACTCGCCAAGTAGCCCAGGCTGGCCTTGAACTCGTGGCGAGATTCTCCTGCCTCAGTGCCGGGGTGGCAGCCATGCACAGCCTCGCCCACTTCCCCAGGCCGCATTTTAGTGCCCCGTTTTGATCTGCGGCACTGCCCTCCAGCTGGCTCGGCCTTTCCGTCCTGCTTGGTGTTGCCCAGCCGCGGGGCCCTGCTCCCCGCCACCCCACCCCCGCCCTTCCCAGAGCGGCCACCGGGCCACTGCCTGTCCCCACACGCTCTTCCGCCACCCCCGCATCCTCACCTTGGCCTCCAGAAATAGCCGCGCCCCGAGTTCCGGCTCTGCTGCCCACGCGAGCTGCGCACCGCCCGCCCCCCCCGCCGGGGCATCACTGGTGACGCCAGCCTTGGGGGTGACTGTGCCTCCCCGCGTGGCTCAGCCGGGGACCCTGTCTGTGGCCGCCAGCCACCCTGGGAAGACCTGGGTTCAAGTCCCGGCTCCTCCTCTTGGTGGCTGTGTGACCTCCAGCAAGTGGGGGGACCTCTAGGCCTCAGTGGAGCCGGGCTACATGGGGTGTCTTGGCTGCACTACTCCGTGCCTCGGTTTGCTCATCTGCTGCGTGGACATCCGGGGGTTTCCCGGGGAGCGATGTGTGTGCAGGAGTGGGAGTCAGCCTCAGTTTCCCTATGTCACCTCCAAAATGACTGTCGGGGGCGGGATGGACTCAGCGACCAGCAGTCCTCCCAGATGAGCTGGGTGTGAGTCCTGTCCTGACGCTGGCCCTGTGTGCTGTGCTCTGCCTCTCTGGGCCTCAGTTTCCCCACTTGTAAAAGGGACATGGGCAGTAACCCTGGGCCTAGCACGTTAGCAGGGTGAGCGGGGCTGGGGTTGAAACCTGGTTATTTGCTAAGTAGTTGTCAGAGCTGGGCAGTGGCGCATATCCGTCATCCCAGCCCTCCGGGAGGCTGAGGCGGGAGGATCCCAAGTTGGAGCCCCGCCTGGGCAACTTAGCCGCTTAGCCAGGGCCTGTCGCAACATGAAAAATGAAAAGGGCTGGGGGTGGAGCCGAGCGCAGAGGCTCCCTCCCAGCACTGGGGCGAGGGTGAAGCCCCCCCAGAGTGGGGCCCAAGGGGGGCGTTTTCCCAGTCCCGTGTTTTGCTGGACTTCGGCTCTGAGGTCCAACACCAGGGACTCCGGCCCGGCGGTGGCCACCCCTGCTTCCGTCTCTGCAGCAGGTGGCAGCTGTTGAGGGCAGAGGCCTGGGCCAGGGCACAGATGGGGCGAGGGAGGGCCGGGCCTGAGTGGGCAAGGCGCTTCCGCCGCCAGCCCCCGGACAGCAGCCGCTTGGCTCGAGGCCACCAGCCCAGATCAGCGGACTGGGCCTCAGGGGCGGGGGTTCCTGGTCACGTCCCCTGCGCCATTCACTGTGTTGGGGGCTGGCCGGGACAGGGTCAGACCGGGTGGGGTGTTGTCATTGTCAGTGAGGTCGTGGGGACGAGGTTGAGGTGACAATTGAGTGACACTGTCTGTGGATGTGCGGGGAGCAGCATTCCAGCTGGACACTGCATCTGTGCAAAGGGCCTGGGGCAGGACGGAGCTGGAGCAGCACAAGAGCAGATCACAGGTGTCAGTCAACAAACACTGTTGGACCATCTGAGGCTAACCAGGAAACCCAGACATTGCTGGTAGCTTCCGTGAACCCCTCAGCGCACCTGGGAGGAAAATCCTGGCACCCAGGGGAGACAGCACCAACTCCCCCAGTGCCTGGAAATGTGGGGAATGGGGCCGTGCACAGAACCCCAGATAGTCTCCTCTGGGGCTGGAACAGAAAACGCAGGCTGGGGATCTGCCTTACGTTGCCCTCTTGTGTAGGAGCTCGGGAGAGAAAAGTGTTCAGAAGTCTGAGTTGGAAGGAGGAGGAAAAAATGGAGCATGGTGGAGCACGCCTGCCTTCCCAGCTGAGGAGGCTGGGAAGGAGGCTGAGGCAGGAGGATCGCAAGACGGAACAACTTAGTGGCTTAGTGAGGCCCTGTCTCAAAATAGAAAGGGCTGGGGTTGGAGCTCAATGCAAAGGCCCTGGGTTCAGTTCCCAGGACTGGGGGGAAAAATAGCACACAAAGTCCCCTTCTCATGAACGAAGTGTTGTTGGTGGAATCAGGGTGTTGTTTGTTCTTTGTGGTCGGTGCCAGAGGAAGCAAAGGAAATGCAGAAACCCGCAGATCAGCAGTCGATCGGGAGGGCAGGGAGCGGGGAGAGCCTCCAGGGTGAAGGGCAGGGCGGGAGGCAGGGAAGGCCTCTTTAGAGGAGGTGGCAGTGGTCTGAGGTGTGCCGGTTGAATAGGAGTTCGCTGGATGGCGAGCCGAGAGCAGGGTGTTCCGGGCGTGGACGAAGGCTTTCTGTGTGGTCGTGGCGAGCTGTGAGGGGGATGTCGATGGCTCCCTTTGTGTCTTACACTGGGCCTGCGCATGGTAGCGCTCCCGAGATGGACCTTACGGGTCAGTCTTGAGCTGGTGCGGTGTCTCAGGCCTGAGAGACGGTGCATGGGTGTTACTCTCTGCTAATCGACCCAAGACCCAGAGGTCTGGGCTCCTCTGAAGCCCCTCAGCTCCTTGTGCCAGCCGCTAAAGAGGCTCCATCCGCAGGCACACAGTAGGTCCTCAGCTAGAAAGATGGACAAACCCCGACCAAACTGGCTGTCGTGAAAAGCAGGGGGGCTGACTGACTCTCACAGCTGAAGACAATGGCGTAGTCGAGGACGCCAGCTTCAGGTACGGCTTGATCCAGGCGTTCCAGCTTGGAACTGTTAATAGAAGAAGAAAAACAAAACCTAGAGAGATTGAGGTGCCCGCCCCAGGGCCACCCAGCCAGGGGGACTTGGGCTCTGTTTTTCTGACTCCACAGCTTGGCTTGTCCCAGGCTGGGGAGGGAGTGACCTTACTTTACTGGTGGGGAAACTGAGGTTTGTAGAAGAGGTTTGCTTAGGTCTTAGGCCCTGTATCTTATGGAGGATGGGTGTTCACCCAACCCTGATGAACACGTTTCGGGGGACAGGTGGCTGCCTCGACTGTCCCAGAGCCATCACCTTCACCCTGAGTAGCATCTATGCCCACCACACAGAACCTGACCTGTACCTATAAGCAAGTACTTTTATATCGCTATTATTATCTTGGCATTAGCAAATGTAGGTCTGTCAATCTCTCCCTTTCCCCACCCATACTGTGCCCACCGCTCTGCTGAACTCTGTCACAGGGTAGCGACATATGGGGCCATGAGCACCTTTTGCAGGGCTGCATACTATTCCATCGGATGGCCAGTCTCTCCCAGTTGGCCGGCCTGTGTGTGTCCTTTGCCTTCCTGTGACGTGAGCCCAGAGTGTGTCTGCACACTGCGTGTGGGTAAGTGTGTGTTGCACACTTCAGCACCAGGTACGCAGCATCTGCAGCCTCCGCCCTGCCTTCTGTGAGGACAGGAAGGTTTTGCCTCTCCTCTGCCGTGGCTTTTCCCATGCGCTGCCCCAGCCTCCAGCCAGAGGAAGGTTAGCAGGAAAAGCATCTCCATGTTTAGAAAACAGTCATTCTACTCCTTTTGAACCCGAAACTGTGCTGGGACATCTAGGGAGAGAGGTGGGTATTTATTGAGCACCTGTTTTATGCCAGGCCCTGGTCCAGGTGCTGGGAACAGAGTTGGGAAGAGACAGCTGGAAAATGCTGCCCTTGCCATGCGGTGATACACAACTGTCTTTTCAGCTGCTCGGGAGGCTGAGGCAGGAGGGATGTGTGTTTGAGGCCAGCGTGAGGAACTTAACAGAACCCTGGCTTAAAAAATTAAAAGGAGTGCTGAGCCTAGTGGCGCTGCTTGTAACCCAACACTTGGGAGGCTGAGGCAGGAGGCGCGCCATGAGTTCAAGGCCAGCTTGGACTATAGAGTGAGACCCTGTCTCAAAAAACCCAAAAAATCAAAAATAGGACCGGGTGAGTATTTCAGCTAGAGATTTAAGACAGGAGCTGCAGGCAGAAGGCCTGGGGAGGACGGACCAAGGTGCACAGGGCAGGGAGGGACGGGGCAGAGGGGACAGACCTGGCCCGGGCAAGTGTCCCTGGGTTGGGCTGCACACAGGGTTTGGGACTTGGAAAGCTTGCCTTGCAAAACAGGATACTGAGCCCAGAGAGGTTAAGGCACTTACCCAAGGTCACCCAGCACTCGGCAGCCAGCCTCGGCTAAAGCTCTGCGCCCCCTCCCCCGCCATTCACTCCGCTTCCAGGGCCTGGAGCCAGCTGGGCCTGAGTGCCAGGGGTCTTGATGAGCGCTGCACCCCCCTGTACACCCAGGGTGGCTCCTGCCCGACTCTCTCTCCCCCCACCCCGCCCCCACCCGGCCGCTTCCCTCTCACTCCCATTAATGAAGCAAAAGTAGCGAGAGGGAGTGAGCAAAATTATATACACACGCACATCCAAAAATTAGTTTAGGATCCAGGCCAAGAACCACTTGCGCTTGGCCAGGCATTGTGGGTAATTTATCGCTGATTACCATAAAAGCCAGAGTGCTGCTGACGGGCGGCTGTGGGGCTTTTGTTTAAGATTCTGATGAATATATAATCCCTCTCCCCGCCGCAGCCCGCGGGTCCCCGCCCGCCCCGTCCTCCTCCCCGCGCCGCCCAGCCTGGCCCCACCAAGGCCGTGCATGCACCGCTTCGCCAGGACCCGGCTCTGGGGGCGCTGGGCTCGGCGTTCAAGGCCGACCTTCCTCCTCACGGGCGCCCTCGGCCGGTCTCCTCCTCCTTCGTGGTACTGAGCGTGGACATCGGTTGTACCCTGGGCTCCATCTCCAGTCCTTTTTGTTTTTTTAAGTTTCAATCCAGCGTCTTGCTGGATCTCTTTTAGTTTGCCCAGGTTGGTCCCACACTTGCAGTCCTCCTGCCTCAGCCTCCCAAGGAGCTGGGGTGACAGGTGCATGTGTGCCTTGGCACCCAGGTAGACTTTTGCTGAAAAGCGCTGGTTAGGAAACGTGGCCGGCTGCGCCAGCTGCCTGATGCCTTAAGCAGTGTGTGAGGCTGTGCGCTAATAAAGTTTTATTAACAAAAGCGAGTGGCGTGGAGGGCCAGCTTTGGCCCGCGGCTTTCTTGGATGATAGAAGCGCTTTGTGTCTGCGTTTCCCAAAACTGATGCCACGAGCCACAGGTGCTACTGAGCATTTGAAATGTGACCAGTGTAACCCAGAAAATGAATTTTCTATTTTTTTTCCCATGCGTTCCATTTAAATTTAAACAACTTCAGGAGGCTCATGGCTACCATTCTGGATGGTAGGGTTATCTACAGATCCGTGAACATTCAGGACATGGGTAGTTTGAATCCCTTTGTTTAAACAAAGGGGTTAATCTTTTACACTCAGTTTTACATCTTGGTGGTTTTTTTTTTTTTAATTGTTGCTTGTTTATTTGGGTTTTTTTTTTCCACCACTTTAAATATAGTTATTTCTGGCCAGGTGTGGTGGTACGTGTTTGTAATGCCAGCACTTGGGAGGCTGAGGCAGGAGGATTGCTGTGAGTTCAAGGCCAGCCTGGGCTACAAAGTGGGTTCAAGGCCAGCCTGAACTGCATAGTGAGACCCTGTCTCAAAAAAGACAACATAAATAAAATAAAATAAATATATTATTTCGCTGAATCTTGTAGCATGTGCGTGTCATCCCAGCTCCTTGGGAGGCAGAGGCAGGAGGATGGCATGTTTGAGGCCAGGGCCACTTAGCGAGTCCCTGTCTCAAAATAAAATAAATTAAAAGGATTGGGGGTGTAGCTTAATGATAGAGCACACTGGAATTTGATCCCTAATTCTGAAAAAGGAAACAGTATCTTTCAGGTCACTTTATAACTTTACATCTGGCTTTGGAGCTCCTGTCCCAACCCCCCTGCTGCCGTATTAAGATACTGATCTCATTATCTGTTATTGATTTAGCCAGTCCCTTACCCATGGGCCTTGGGTTTCTTCAGGCCTCTTGTTCCGAGGACTTCCGTGTCCCTGATGGCGTGTGTCCGTGAGATGGGTTTCTGGAGGAGACATTGGTGAGCCCAGGGTGTAAACGGTGTCTCCTGAGTTATGACCGTAACAGCTGATTGGCCCTCTTGGGGACAGAGCCCGCAGACTTGTTCCTGATTGTGTGTGGTGGTGGTGGAGGGGAGTCGGGAGGACTCGCATGTTTAGAAGGAACTGTAACCAAGTCAGGTGTGGTGGCACATGCCTGCCATCCCAGCATTCTGGAGGCTGAGGCAGGAGGATCGCTGCTAGGTGGAGGCCAGCCTGGGCTGTGTACCCAGACGCTGTCTCAAAAATTAAAATAAAATAAAAGAAAGAAAACTCAGGCCACGCCTAGGTGAGTGTAAAACAAAAATGAATTTGTCATGCTTAGATCAGGGCACCTCCGCCGAAGTAGCTCCTTCTGCATACGCGAATCTTCCAAAATCCACGATAATCTGAAATCCAGAACACTTCCTGCGGTGAGCATTTCAGATTAGGGGTGACCAGCCTGTGTCAGTTTGTCGGGACTTAGGGAGCCTCTTCGAGTCTTCCTGGATTATGGGCAGAGCAGGAATATAATGGGAGCACTTATTAACTACCTACTGTGTGCCTGCCTCCGTGTTGAGTTTTTCCCCTTTGTAAGCGCTTTTTTTTCTTTTCTTTTCTTTTCTTTTCTTTTTTTTTGCGGGGGGAACTATGTAGTCCTAGTCATTCTTAAACTCACTATGGAGAACAGGCTGGCCTCAGACTCGTGGTGATCTTCCTGCCTCAGCCTCCCGAGCGCTGAGATTACGGGCGTATGCCACCAGGCCTAGCAAAACTGAGAGCATCCTGTTTTGGTTTTTTGGTTTCTTTGCTTTTGCAGTGTTGGGGGAGAAACCAGGGCCTCTGTTCTGAGCTACATTGGCTGCCCTTTTTCTTTCTAATTTCGATGTCACTTCTCAGCCTTTGGATGAAGGTCAAGTGTATTTTTAATTTTGAGATGGGTCTTACTAAATCGCCCAGGTGAGACTCGAACTTTCGATCCTCCCGCCTCAGCCTCCCAAGTGCTGAGATCATAGTCGGGAACCGCATTCCCCGCTGTAAGTGCTCAAAAAGCCTTTTTAGGGCTTGCGAAGGTCACCTTGGGTCTACATCCAGTCCTCTGTCCAAAGGTGTCAGTTTGTTTCTGGTCACCCCTTCAGCAGCCCCCTTATCCTCTATGGCCCCCCCGCTGCCCTGTGTTGCTTAAATTCCTTCTCCCAACAAGTCTGACGTTTCCTATGCTACGTACTTCATCCAAGACACCCTCCTCTGCCCCGCAACCTCCCCGCCTCAGCCTGCTACAATTCCTCCAGCCTCCTCCTCTTAGACTTCCTCACCCCTGCAGGCCTGGTATTCCCTGAGGCCAAGCTAGAACACCTGGCTCACCCGTGTCCCTAGTACTGAGGCAGGCGCCTGGTACATAGTAGGTGCTCAATAAATGCAGGGCTGACAGCCTCCACTCCTCAGCCTACTGAGGAGCCAAGGATTTCCCCCCAGGCGGGCTCCTGCTGGGCTCGGAGCATGCAGTCCCCTTTGAATTCCGGCCCATCAAAGATAAAGGCTCCGGCTGGCCGTGCCCGCTGACCGTAACCACTAACACCTGCCACTCTTGTGACAGCCATGTCCCCCGGGCTGCCTGGGGGCTGCACATCCTGGAATGCAGAGCGGTCACAGGTCGTGATGGTGACAGTGTTTCCGTGCCTGCCAGGGCTCTGCTGAGCCGCCAGGGCCCCCTGCCCCACCGCCCAGAGCGAGTCTCTTAAGTAAATTGGTTGACGGCAAAGGCAGGAGGCTGTGGGAAGAAAGATTGGGTGAGCGACCCTGAGACCCGTTGCCTTGAGCTTCACCCTCAACCCTTGCTCAAGAACTAAGCAAGGTCTTGTTAAATTGCTCAGGGTGGGCAGGAACTTGGGACCCTCCTGCCTCAGCCTCCCAGAGTGCTGGGAGGAAGGCGTGTACCACTTCAACATGCCTGGTTGGCCGGGCGGATTTTGCGTTATCTGCCCTTGGGTGTTCCAGTTCGAGGCCAACGAGGGCCAGGTTCAGCCGCCAGCTGTGTGCCTTTTACTTCCCGGATTTCTCTTTGGTCCTCTTAGGAATTTAGTGGCTGTGGGTGGAGGGCCAGCGCACAGATGGTTCCTGCTGACTTCGGTCCTGTAAACCAGCCCCTGCTGGCCCTGCCAGGGCTCCTTGCTATTTATCTGTCCACTCTTTCATTGGCAAGCCATTTATTGAGCCTTCAACTTGCGATCCTCCTGCCTCAGCCTCCCTGAGATTACCCGGAGGCTGTTTGTGAAGCAGGTTGGCAGGATGGAGCCACACCTGAAGGCGCCATGAACGACTCCAGACTCGGAAGAGAGCAGCCAGGCGAGTGGGGGGGCTGCCTGCTGAACAGGCAGGCTGGGGGCTGGGGCCGCCCTCACCCTCAGTGGGCACCGTGCCGGCTGCGGGGTGGCTGGCAGGTAGACGGGGCCCCAGGGCCCTGCTGCCCGCGTGGGTGTGGCGGCTCTGGGCCGGTCCGCACACGTCCTTGCCCCGGGTCACAAATGCCAGGCTAAGAGTGGCTGGGCCAGTTTCTCTCTCCCTCTCCCGCTGGAAGCTGGGGGTGGTTGGGCATCAATAAAACCTGCATGGATTGGGGCCTCAAATACGAGGAAGGGGGTGGGGACAGGCTGGGGGGGTCCCACCCAGGTGTGTCCAGGGCACAGTTTTGGCAGAGGACGGGTTTTAGAGGCATGAGATCATCACAGCCGGGGCGTCCTCCAGCTCGGGACTTACCTGCTGAAAACACCAGGCCACAGCTAAATCGGTCTCCCGTGGGCAGACACTGGCAGATGGCCTCATGATGGCGACCCCAATTCATCAAGGAAAAGATTCCAGTCACATACGTAGAAAAAACAACTGGTGGAAGCAGTTGGCCCCAGGACCTTTGTACATGCTGACCTGGAATAGCTGGATAGCAAGTGTGTGCCACCGCGCTCTGCTGCAGTTCTCTGTTGTATGCGTGTGTCGCCCTGGCGTTCTGTGAGCCCACGAGTGTGGGCAGGGGGGCTGGTTCTGTCCCTCCCACCCCCGTTCCCCCAGCAGCCTGGCGCACAGTAGGTCCTCACTGAGCGTATGTGGGAAGAACGAGTAGAAACGCAACGCTAACAGCTCCTCTCCCGGCGAAGGGTGGATTGTGGGTGATTTTTATTTTCTTCTTTGTGCTGATTTTCCTTAATTTTCTGCTGCACGCGTCTATTTTATAATTAGAAGAAAAGTTATTTTCAAAAAAAAAATCACACCCCCCCATGTCACAGCTGCAGGAGCTGACGTGATCAGGCCCCGTGTCCCTCCCCAAGGGCAGCCTCTCCCTGGGCGGGTGCTGAGGACGGAGCAGCCGCTGGCCAGGGGCTCGGGAGGACCCTGGAGTATACCCCGCCCCAGCGCCTTCACCACCTGCCCGGAATCCACCTGCTTTTCTGCCTCCACCCTGGTCCCTGGTTGCAAGCACCAAGCCCCGCCCTCCCTCCTGGCTCCTCAGCCCTCCACAGCTCCGGCCTTCCTGGGCCAAAGCCCAGGTCCCCTTGCAGCCC
>RJWM01030495.1:0-23300 GCA_004363535.1 Dasyprocta punctata
TGTTATTTTGTGCAGTCAAGGTTCATTTATATTTACCCACATATATACACCTCTTTCTGCTGCTTTTCCCTTCCTCCTGCACAGAATGTGTCACTATTTGGGATCATTTTCCTTTTGTCTTAATCATTCCCTTTAGCAGTTCCTTGAGTGTGAGCCTAACGGTGATACATTCTTTCGCTTTTCTTTTGTTTGCTTGAGGTATCTTTTTTAATTTTAAAGAATCTTTTTATTGGTTTGATAGACATTTGCTAATGTTTCTTTTTTTGTTGTTTTTTTGTTTTTTTGTTTTGCGGCACCAGGGACTGAACTCACAGCCTCGCGCCTGTCAGACAGGCGCTTAAGTCACTGAGCCAAACTCAAACCCTGGTTTTTTTTTGAGGCAGGGTTGCACTGTGTAGCTCCGGCCGGCCTTGTGCTCATGCTGTAGCCCAAGCCGGCCTCGAACTCACAACGCTCCGCCTACCTCAGCCTCCCAAGTGCTGGGATTAAAGGCGTGCGCCACCACGCCCGGCTCATTTTTCTCTTTTTAAAAATATCTTTCTATTGTTTTATGAGGTTCAGCATTTCTATATTGACAACTCAACTATCAGTCTCATTGTTATACCCTTGAAAGTATTATCTATTTTTCTTGTACTTGTTTTATGACTTTCCTTTTGTCTCTGGTTTTTAGCACTTTTAGTATCATGTACCTTAAAAGATTTTCTTTGTATTTATCCTTTTGGGGTTTGCTGTATTTCCAACACTTGTGATTTGATGTTTCTTAGAAGTTTTGAAAAATTCCTTTTGAACCTTGCTTTTTTCATTATTTAGCTCTTTTTTTTTTCCTTGGGACCCAACTGTGGATATGTTAGACCATTTATTATATCACACAGTTCTTCTTTTCTTCTACATATTTCAGGCTAGATATATTCTTCTGGCATATCTTCTAGGTTACAAATTCTTTTGAACTGTGACAGGTCAATTGTTGAACTCATGTACTGAGATTCTTACTTCAGCTGCTGACATTTTAAATTCTAGAGTTTACAAGTGTTGCTTTTATAGTTTCCAGTCCTATCCTGAAATTTTCCCTCTTATCATTTAAAGTTATGAATCTATTAAATTACAGCTATTTTAAAGTCTATGTCTGATAATTCCAAAATCTGAATTTTCCGTGGGTCATTTTTCCCATGGCATATTTACTAGAAACTGTCCTTAGTAAGCCATGAACTCCAATTTTTATTTTCCTAACTTAATGAGACAATTTAGATCTCTAGTCATCCTCTTAGTCTCTAAGTTATTGCTTACAATTCTGCAAAAAACCCCACAAAGAAAATAACCAAATGTTATTTTGGGGATTTACTTATCTTTCTTCAAATCTTTGCTGCCTTTGTAACACTCTAACTCCTGTAAACAGATTTTTCTTCTGTCCCTCTCTTCTAGTTATTCTTGAACTAATGGTCAGTCTGATGTAAGCTTGCTTACCATAGTTGGAAGCAACATTTTGTTAAATTTTTTTTTTTTTTAATTCACAGCCTTGCGCCTGCCAGGCAGGCACTTATACCACTGAGCTAAATCCCTGGCTGGAAGCAACATTTTGGGCTTCAGTATTCTTGAGTATAATGTAGTGCACATATAAGAATTTTTAAGTCAGACATTTATAGTATGAAGATTATGACCCTATTTAGCAATTATGTGGAGAGGGAAAACATATTTAGCTTCTCTGAATTTGTGTTTTTCATATATAAATACTAGAAGTAATAATCTTCACTTCATAGATATTATATCTTGTATCTAGATGTTTCCTCAAAGCCTAATGTGCTTATCGGTGGGGCTTTTCAGAGCTGGCTGGATCTAGGGTGTGTGTTTATGGATTAAGGGTGCATGGAAGTAATTCATTCCACTGACTGGTTTAGCTTAGTTCTGGGTGTGGATGATAAGGCCTATTCTAGGTGTGAGTGGCACCACCCAAAAGGTTTGTAGGCTGCACAGGATGAAGGAGAAGGGAGGCTAGTTTTACTGCTTTCTGCTTGCTGCTTTCTTGCCTATCCTGCCATGGACTGTTTCTCCTCTGCCATGCCTCCTTGTCATGCTCCCCTGCCTTGGAGTCAGCTGACTCTGGGCTGAAACCTCTATAAACTGTGAGCTGAAATAAACATTTTCTCCTTTAATAAATGTGTTGGGTATTTTGCCTCGGCAATGAGAAAAGTAACTAAAACAACTGGGTCATTTGTTTGAAGGTTAAATGAGGATTAAGCAAATAACATACATAGATATTTAGCTTTATGTCTAAAACATTGCAAACACTTACAGATGGATACTTTTTTCCTGCCCTCATTTCTATTGTTCGATGAGTGTCACCCAAAAGTTCAAGGTTTGGTCCCTAGGATGGCACTATCAGGAGATGGTTTGGAACTTAAGGAGTTTGGACCTAATGGATGGTCCTTAGACCAAAGGGGATTATGGAACCCCAGCTTCTTTCCATCTCTCTTTGCTTCTTGGTTCATGAAGTGAGCAATATGCGTTCCCATGTGTTTCCATTGTCATGTGCTCTTTGGTCAAAGGTCCAAAGCAGTGTTGTGACCCACCCTCCCTTGATCTTGGACTGGAAACTCCAGAACCAAACTTATACTTTTCTCTTTACAAGTATCTTGTTATAATAATGGAAAACTGACAAATAGTTATTAAGACAATAGTTACTATTTCATAATTCATGGCTATGCAAAATAAGGCAATGTGGTGATTTATGTAAAACTTCTCAGATTGTAATGTACTAAGAAGAAATAATATTTCTGAAGCATATTTATTAGTTTGATGTGTTAGGCACTGTGCTCAATATTTACATGCATTATATCACTCATATTTATAATAACCAAGTTAAGTTGGAACTTTGATTATGCTTATTGTATAAACGAGACTAGGAGAAATTACATTACTTTTTTCAAGATTAGAGAGAAGCCCATTTTTAAATCCAACTTTGACCAAATCCATAGCTAGTTATCAGTTTTCCTTTTTAATCATTGAGCAATTTTTCTTTTTCCTAATTAAGGAAAAATATCAGTTTTGTAGAATCTTATGCAAGTTCTAGAATCATATAGGTTCTCAGTATATATTTATTGACTAATTGACATTCACACCAATAAAAATCTGCTGACATAGTAGTAATAGAGTGAGTAACAATTCAAAGACAGGTCATCTTTAACTTTCAACCACAGAAATGAAAAATAATTAGGATGGGTTAATATAAATTTAGAGTGACAAGTTGAGAATTTATTGGTAAGCAGAAGTTTTGACCTATAATCTAGAATCCAGCCCTTATTGCCATCTGTAGTCTCTAGATTATCAGTCAAGACTCACTGTGGCTTGGGTCTATGGTACACTTTTTCTGGTACTTACATGTGAGTCATCTTACTCAAATTGTAGAAGGAATGTGATTCCAGCCGCTGCAGAGTTGTATCTATAGACAAGTAGCTGAATATCACAAAAATACAAGACAAAGTAGAAAGTTAGTAAGGTTGTGAACTCTAAATGTTATTGTTGATGTATCTTCTTTGTTAGGGGCTTCCCAGACCTCGCAACATACACAGGCTGCGTGCATTCTCTCTAATTATGTAAAAACTAATTAGTACCTTTTTAGTAAATCCCATGATACCTGAACTTTTCCAATACTTTATGTCTTATTCATCTTAAGGTATCAACAGTCATTTTAATTAGAAGTTTTCTTCCAACACCCTGAGAAGTTTAAAATTCCCACAGTATATCGTCATAGTATCACAAACTTCTTTTTTTAGTAACGATCACAGTGCACTCTTCCCAGTGATTTGGATATTTGATGTATGTTATAGCAGTAGATTAAATTCTGTGAAGTGGAGGATTGCCTGTGCTTTTGATCAGTGAATCTCGAGTGCTTTTCATAGTTCTTGATATGTAGTAGACACTTAATAAATGTGTTAAGTGAATGAATGAATGACGAATGAACAAATGCACTATTCAAGATAGCAAAGATAAAGGTATTAGAAAAGGATTAAGAAACATTTTAAAGAGAAAATTTAATTACATAGGATTAGAAATAAAGTTTCAAAAAGTATGAAGAGAAAATCACAATTCTCTAGAAAAAGTTTTCACAGTTGTGATCACATATTCTCTCATGACCTCTCTTCTAGATTTTGAATAAGGTAGAAAATTTAAGATCCAGCTTGGATTTTATAAGCAAAAGATAAATTAAAGTTTTAAGTGCTGAAGGAAAAGTAAGGAGAAACACCCACACAGAGTTTGTCAGGAATAAACAAGGAAAAGTGTTTTGAACAGTTTACACAAATTCCATCTTGTAATGAGAATGACTAATGCAGACAAATTCAATGGCCATTTTAAATCAAGAGCTATTTTTATGACTTTTGAAAAAGTTAAGGAGTACTAGATGATGTTCAGCCCCAGTCATAGCAGAAATTCTCAACCCTGGACACACACTGAATTATCTCAGGGGCTTTTAAAATACATGTAGTTTCAAGATGTAGTCCAGGATAATTAAATCAGATCAAGTACTTTTATTTTTAAAAAGCTTCCTATAGGATTATAATGTATAAGAAAGGTTGAGAACCACTTTGAATTGAATCTATTAGTAAAATATTTTCATCAACACAATGTTTATAAGAGGAACACGAATTGTTCCATACTGAATTTTTGAAATCATGTTTACTACGAGTATTATCATGGTCTTGTGCTTTTCTTTTGAATTACCTATCAGCAATTATCATTTGATTTTTTCAGGTCTCCTAACTCTTTGCTTTGTGTATAGCAACATTACATCAGTTGTTTTGGTCCAAATTGTTCATCTGTATCATGGAGCAATGGAACGATTTTAAGATGGCTAATTTCTTGTGCAAGGACTGCAGACATTGGACCATGGGTGCAAGTGAGCCACCCAGAAGGCGAGAGTCTTTTTAAGGCTGCCAGCTTACTCCCCAAGGTTTGCATCGTAGCCATTGTTCTGAAGTTTCTTCCTTAGTTAACAAATGTAAACCTTTTTCAAGAATTTAGAGAGTCTTTCAGGCTACATCATGGGACCAAAATTTTTGTTCCTCCAAATTAAGGGCACCTCTCTCAAGGTTGTTAAAGCATAGTTGTGGAGATATGCAGGGACCATTTATTCAGTGGGATAAAGTAGTGATGCCCTGCTTACTTTATCCCATTTTTATAACTGGAAAAAGTCAGGACCTAGCTCATCTTCAAATCTCTTCTTATCATATAAATCTTATGTAATTCCTACAATGACTATATAATTTATTATCCAAAATAAGATGTATTATGCTATTAATAGTTATGCCAGAATTAACAGTTGGGAATTTGAACTATGTCAGGTACACCTGGTGATCTCTCCTGCCCTGAGATATACCATAATTTTATTGTTTATGTACATTTATTTGTTTTAATTCAAGAAATACCAATCGACCATTTACTTTATGTCAGATGTCTGGCTGGAAATTGGCAAAACAAACTTTTCCCTAACTTCCAGGGATTCTCAATAGTGGGGGACACAGACAAGTAACTGGGATTAACATAGCCAGTGGTAAGTGCTCTCAAAGGGTACAGAAAAGACACCCAGAGAATACAATAGTATCTCCCTAGAAGCTTCAATGGGGTCTTCAAATCTTCCTGGGTGTCCTGTATATCTCAAACTGCCCTTCTTTTACTGGCCACACTTCTGTTTTCAAACCTTATCCTCAAATTTTGAACTGCCATATCTAGCTTCAATCTTATTAGAAAATCTTTTAATAATTTGTAGAAAGGATTTAAATCTTGAGACGTGAATGCTTCGAATTCACCATCAATAGCATATTAATTTACTTGCATCTGCCCTGTCTTTTACAATAACTTTCTTATTATGGTACAAAAAGTGACCATCTTCCTACAGAAAGTCAATCCTTCTGTTTGGAGTCCAAACTGTCACCAACTCAAGGACCACATGCTCTTAAAATTGTTTTTTTTTTTTTCACTCCTAGCTTCTCTCTCTATGTACCTTTCCCTGGTCCCAGTTATATCTGCCAGTTTCTGACTCACAAGTCTCTATCTTTTCTCAGGTATCTTCTCTGAGTACTTCACATACACAGAATTTTCAATGTTCCTTACCGCTTTTTTTCCAATATATAGTATTCCTTCCTAAATCAGTATATACTTTGCTTGTCTATTATATTTTTGATTCATGGTCTGTTTCCTCCCATTGGAATATAACCTCTGTGGGAACATTGACCTTTATCCATTTGTTCCTTGAGGGGTCCTTAGCTCTTGGAAGAGTGATTGACACATAGTAGAGGCTATATATTTACTGAGTGAATAAAAATTATGTCTAAATCATGATATCCACTGAACATATCTGTGCCTCAAAGACCGTACACTCCAAACTGAGTTCTGAACTTACCCCGTGCCTTCCACATCAAAATCACAAAATCTTCCTCTGTCTATCACTGAATGTGTTCATCCAAGACACAGATGTCATAATCAGAAATTTGGATGTGATTCTTCTCCATCTCCCTCTAAATTCAGATCAGTTCATTTTAAGTCTGTAAATTCTGCCTTGGTTGTTTATTCAATCTCTACGTTTTTTCTTTATTCCACTCAACCACCATTACTCAATTTGGTGTCTCCCTTGGGTGCCACAGCAGCCTGTGCCCTGGCTTCCTGTCTGCTGCTTCGCCTCTGCTCTGTGAGCCTCCCCCCACAGCACAGCCCAGGGTGTGCTTCTGAAATGAAAATATGATCATAGAGTGGCTTGGTCCTTTGGGGACATTTCAGACTCCTTCACATGACTCATAAGACACTGTTCTTGCCCACTTCCCAGTTGTTCATTTGTTTGTTTATTTATTTGCTTGTTTTTGAGGTACTGGGGATTGCAAATAGGGACCGTGCATGCTGGGCTAGTGCTTTAGTGCTGAGCTACATCCCTAGACTTTTGTTCTTAAGATAAGATCTGGATGCATTGCCCAGACTGACCTTGAATTTCTAACTCTCCTGCCTTGGCCACCATAACAGCTAGGATTACAGGTTTGTGCCACCATGCCTGACTTTCTTTTTAAAAATTTCTTTCTTTCTTTCTTTCTTTCTTTCTTTCTTTCTTTCTTTCTTTCTTTCTTTCTTTCCTTCTTCATCTCTCCCTCCTTCCCTTCTGCCTCCTTCTCAGCCTAAGCTCCATCATGGCACTCGTGGTTCCCGCAGGAGTGAGTGGAGGCTCTGCCACATCTGTTGTTATATTTGGAGCATCTTACAAAGTGGCAGGCACCAAGTAGGGCTCAATAAATATTTGTTTCTTTTCTTCCAAGAAATACTTGTTGGATGAAGGAATAGCTACGCTGTCGGGACATCCACGCGGAGAAAAATAGACAGTTGTTTAAGAGAGGTGAGAGAAAAGAAAGAGCGAAAAGGAATTTCAAGTTTTATAGGATTCGAGATGCTGAATGGTAGGGCTACTAAAAGGAGGAGGAGAGAAGGAACAATCCAGGCCAAGATGATGTGTTTATTTGGGATAAACTGAATTGCAAGTGCTTGTGGGACATCAAGCATTGATATGTGAAAGTTTTCAATGAGGCTTGAATTGTAAGGGCAAATCAGGCCTAGAGATATTTGCTTAGGCATTGCTGTATTAGGTGATCGTGAGGACAAAGGAATGGAGGTGTTGACACCAGGAGAGTAGAGCACAGAGGAAACAGAACAAAATACACAGAGAAAGAACTGATATTTAAGGTACTGGCAGAAATAAAAAAAATATAAAATGTGAAGTCAGAACAGAAGGCTGAGGAAGAGTCGGGGTGAGATGATAAGGGTCAAAGAGACAAAAAAAAAATGAAAAGAAAAGAAAAAAGCAAGAATTTGAAAAAAGAAGCACTGCATGACAACATCAAAGATTGCAGAGAATTTCAATGAGAACAGTCTTTCAGCGCTGCTGGCATTTTGTGCCAGGGTTCTGTCCTAGGAGGCTGTTCTGTACCCTCAAGGTGCTTGACAGAAACCCTTTTCTTCTACTCACTAGATGCCAGCCAGTTCCTTCTCCAGTTTTGACAACCAAAAATGTCAAATGTCATAACTGTCGCAGAGTGAGAACTACTAAAGTAGTAAAATAAACAGTAAATGGTTGTGAAATGAATAAACTTAGCCAGGAATTGTACAGTTGCTCCTGGTGTTATAATTTAGTATGTGTGAATTACCTGGATTGCATGTCATGTCAGAATTAATGATATGAAAAGAAGACCTGTTTCATTTCATAAACACACTGCTTGCCAGCCTAACGCGGAAGTTCTTTTTCTCCTAATTCTGGGTATACAGCAATTCTGTTTTCAAGGTTTAAAATTATTTTTACTTTTTTTATATATATATATTTTTAATGTATAAAAGTCTGAAACCATCGGCTACATTTTTGACCAATGGTGAGCATTTATGTTAGTGATGAGGAGTGAGTCAACTAGGATTAGGTGGATTAGAGTGACATATACATCTGTTTATGGGAGAAAGTCCCAGCTAAAGGTCTGCCACATTATAAGATATATTAAAATAAATCAAGAATGATGAACTTCTCAGGACCAAACCAATTTAAATTTGCTTTAGGGTTTTTTTTGAAGCCATGAATTATTAAGTGGGTGAAGCAAAATTAGACAAATGGATATATAAAACTTTCAAACACATTTAAATAAAATGTCACTGACATTCGCAAGAAGCATAATAAATATTTTCTTGACAGAACACATTTTAGAAAGTAGCATGTCACAACTGCAAACTTCTCTTTATATTAAAAAATGACTTACATCCTGGAAATATTGGGCAGATTTGAAAATGCACGACTGGGGATGGTTTTCAGATGTGTCTCTATGAGCTTCCTAGGAAAATAACAGTGATACAGTTAGAGTTTTCATCATTGGACTTTTCTAATAACTCACCTTAATTATAAAAGATGCGTTAGTAGATGAACCATAGCTCTTTCATCATAGATGATCAGCAAAAATAATACTCAATGCAAAACTGTTCTTCGTTCTGTGATAGTATGAATTTCTAGATGAAGGTTTTAATTGGAAGGTAAGAAAAGACATGAAAGGACTCCAGTTTGAGTAGTAGCTGAAGGGGGCAGAGTCTGATGGAAAGGATCAGCTGGTCCACCTACAAAAGCTGGAGGCCTGCTTTCAAGGATTAGCTGAGGTGGACCAGGGTCCAGCTGATTATTAATCTCAGTCCTGAATTCCTAGCTCTGGATGAAACCTCATGACTTGCGGATCAATTTGGTTCCCATAAAATGATTGTCTTTGTGGTAGCTTCAGTCACACAAGGCTCCGCTTTTCATGGAACCCAGGTGATTACTGGTTCAGGACAATGGCTGGAGACTTCAAGCCATTGCTTCAGGGAGAGGTTCTAAAACTGGACATTCATTGAATGTGCCTGTGAATCTTAGAAATCTCTTCAGTTCCTCTTATCTTGGTGTCCTCCATCTTGAACAGATGAAACAGACTAGGTAAATTTAAGGCTAATAAGCCTTGTCCTGACATATTTTAGACAGATACTCCGTATGTGAATAATATGTCTATATGCAGAGCTGAAAAGAATTTGACCCAGAGTTTTACAAAACGAAAAACTTTGTTCTGCTTTTAGTTACTTTTTGGGCATTTGTTGGCCTGAGTAAAGAATCGTGGTTTTTAGCAAAAACCACTTTTAAATCCCTGTCTCAAGATAAAACACAAATCATGCTTTTAATGAGTAACAGACTAAGGGCCCAGGAGTGAGTTTGTCCTTTGCTTCTGTGGTGGTCTCTGACCACACCAAAACATACAACTTTCCCTCTCAACAACATAAGTATTGAGAGTGTGATTCAGATGCAGAAAATAGATCTTCATCTATGGACTAACAGTAAACTACTGCTTACCATCACATTCCATTTGTTATCAGAAGTGTACATAATACATTCCTAAGTATATAAAGACTTCTGAATTCATATTATGCACTTTTCACTAAAAATAACTTGGAATGCTATCAAGAATATGCATTAAGTGCATACTAAGAGGAATGAAACACGTTTATCTTAAATACTAAAATAGTGATATTTTAGTGTTATAATATTTTCCCAAGCAAGGTCTCTTCAACCATTACCATGATATCACCATCAGTTCAGAAATAAATGACTGTTAAAAACTAATTCTTCCATAGAGGCTTATTTGTTGGCTATGCAACTTAAAGGCGTAGCTTTTCCTCCAGTCTACTTTTTTGAATACTGCTTCAGAAGGCTGAGACTGTTTTCCTTACCAAGTAAGGAAGCCTCTTCATGCACTCCCCTAGGCCTCTTCATGGAGCATTCCTTTTCTGAGTTCCCCTCTTTACGTGGAGACTATTTGAATAGAATCCTTAGGAGGAAATGTGGTTTATTGTCCTCACTCACTTTTCTTCTTGTCTGTTTTTGTCATTTAAATATTGATAGTCAGACATCACCCACTTAGTACACATCTTGTTTAGAGATAGTATACTAACATTGTGTATTTTCCCATCTAGGCTACTGGGCTATTCCTGAATGATCTATTTCCTTGATCTATGCTTTCTATGGACTATTCATTTGTGTAGTGCTCAAAATGCGTCTGTAATTTGCCTAATCGAAACATTGGCAGACCAAATTATTTTATAAAATGATCTATTAATTTATATATATGGGAGGGAGAAAGGAATAACCCAAGGGTATATTATCAACGCTTCGCAACCTCCAGTGTTTCACCATAGAGCCCAAAGTTGTTCTAGCATAATTTCAGACATTCAGGTCTCATAAACTACCTGTCTTTTCTTGAAGGTCTTCCACTCACATTCTCTTAAGTGGGTTGATAGAACAAAATAAAAGACAGATAGGAAGTGGGGAGATAGATGTTTCTCAAATAGAAAGAAGATTAAGAGATGGAGGGAGGGGAAGGGAAGGGAAGGAAAGAGGATTAAAAAACGATTTAAAGTGTGTTATTCACGTGAACCAACTCCATACAGGGAATGTGAACATTATGTCCTGCAAACATGTACTAATAAAAATAAAAAAAAATTTGTATGAATCCAGATCCAGGATTCTGAAGTTAAAAAAAATATAAGAGCAAGTCATTCCACTAAAACTGGGCCATGGCAAAGGAAAACAAATGATAAGATACAAACCTGTTGGGTATCACCTGAAAGGATTGAGTTTCTTAAACACAAAGATAGTTTTACAGAGCTTATCCTAAGGCAAAAATCTTGAGAGCACACTTACTATAATATTGTGCGCACTGCTTGTAGGAAATAAGGGCCTAACCTATCACTTTCACTGATTAAAAGTTTTGGAATTTATCCTGTTCTCAAAAGTAAATAGCATATAGAATTAAATAGAAAATTAGAAAAAAGTTACAGTGATTACTAAGGAGACAGATATTGAACAGAACTAGTATATAAACACAATGCAAGTTAAAGGTTCAAATAATGTGCATATTTTTTCCCAAAGTATGAGTTTTTGAAATCTGTAATACCTGTTTCTTGAAGTCTTTTTCCTACAAGCACACACACACACACACACACACACACACCCCATTAGATATAGACCAGGAAGGATTATATATTTAAGAATACCTATCTTAATAATACTACAATATGTACAATAAGTCTTCAACAAAAGTTAAAGATGGGATGTTCTCCAAATGATATTAATGCAAACCTTTCTTTTCAATGAACTCAGAGAAACTATTAATACAACTGTCTTGTATATTTTTTTCCTTTTCTCTTCCTTCCTCTCCCGTATCCTAGTTCCTTTTTCCTTTTGAATGATTTCTTCCTATTTTACAATACGTAGTGTACATTTTGGATCTTATTTACTCTTTCAGTTTTTCACACTAATGAGACAATATGATGTTTACACATGTGAGTTCCATTTATTTCACTTATGAATATGGTCTCAAGTTGCATTCATTTACCCATAAAAGTCTCAAGTTTATCCTTCTTTATGACTGAGTAGTACTCCACTGTAAAAAAAATGACCACATCTTTTTTATCCATTCCTTGGTTGATGGGCATTTGGGTTGTTTCTAAGATTTATCTATTACAAATTGCACTGCTCTAAACATGAATGCACATATATTTGCTGTGGTATAATGTTTTTAATTCTTCTGGGAAGATACCCAGAAGGGGACTGTTTGGGTGGAATGGGACCTCTAAACCTAATTTTTTGAGGACTCTTCATACTGATTTCCACACTTGTTGTATCAGTCTACACTCCCACTAACAGTGGAGAAAGATTTCTTTTTTTCCCATGGTCTTCCCAGCTTTTGTTATTGGTTGATTTCTTGATGATAGCCATGTTTTCTGGAATGAGATGGAATTACAGTGTTGTTTTAATTTGCATCTCTTGAGTGACCAATGATGTTGAACATTTTTTCATATATTTACTTGCTATTTGTATTTCTACAGCTGAGAAGTACATATTCATCTCAGATGCCCATCTTTGGATTGGGTCTTGGAATTTGGGCAGTCTGACTTTCTCCAATTCTTTATATGTTCTAGATATAAGTCCTTTGTCTGAGGGACAACTGGCTAAAATATTTTCCCACTCTGTGGGTTGTCTTTTCCCTAGCGAGGTTTTGTAGTTGTTTTTCTATGCAGCAACTTTATGTCTAGAGATAATCAATAGACTATGTGTCATCAATCTGTGTTTCTCTTCGTTCCTCCTTCCAGGGCAAGCATCTGGATGCTTTTATTATCAACACTTTCAGTAGATGAACTTCTATTAAAAGAATCATATGACATTGTGATTACTTCTTTAAAAAGAGATGGGAGAGGAAAAAAAAGTGAGTGTGGTTATTTGGCCAAAGTATTTTATTCTAATTTCAGATTACCTTTTGAATGTTTATAGAAAAGTATATATGTATTCATTTGAAAAAATGAGTACACCTTCTAGGTATTTCTCTATTGTTCAAAGAATTAGCATCAAAGTAGTATTTGTTTTATATGAAGTATGACAGGTACTGAAGATTTTTTTATTTGTCTGAAGATTCTAAGTAGGAAAATAATGATTGTTCCTCTCTAAAGTAGAATTTAAAACTCAGAGAAGTTACCTTATACTAACAGGACAAACATTTACTCTGACTAAACATTTACTCTCAGTGACTAAGACATTACATATGATTGATGAAAAATTCTTATCATAGTTTTATACCCTAGGTCGACAATGTGCCTTTTGCAGTTCATTAAGTTGGCTTTAAGGTACAGAAATTACAAGTAAAAATAAACAAAAGCAAATGAAAAACTTAAATTTATATTTCTATAACTGATTAAGAATGATCTTTGAAGAAATAACTGAAAGTCAAATGATATTTTGGGGGAGCTGCATGTGAAAATGAAAGGAAAATTGCAATGAAAATGACATTTTAAGACCTTTTTGAAATGGAGCTGGGAGGTCATCAAGGAAGTAGGATTTATGCACCATTCCAGCTGTTGCCTGGAGAGTGAACTTTGGTTCTACTTGTTGGTTGCCCATGCATCTAGAATGACTAGAACTATAATTATGTTGTCCCCAGGAGATCAAGATGTATAGCAAGGGGCTATCAGACTCTTGTTTTATGGACATTTCTATTCTGGTTCTATATTCCTTTCATTATCTTCCATTGGTCATATCCTTTCTTAACATTCAGTGACCCTTATAAGCTCCCATTTTCCTCTCCCACCTCCTTCCTTTTCACGCTTCCTTCCTCATTCCCTCTTTCCCACCCTTCTTTTTTTTTTTTTTTTTTTTTTGCGGCACCGGGCATTGAACTCACAACCTCGCACCTGCCAGGGCAGGTGCTTCAGCCACTGAGCCAAACTCCCAGCCCTGGTTTTTTTGAGGCAGGGTCGCACTGTGTAGCTCAGGCCGGCCTTGCGCTCGCGTTGTAGCCCAAGCCGGCCTTGAACTCACGATACTCCTCCTACCTCTCCTCCTACCTCACCTCCCGAGTGCTGGGATTATAGGCGTGCGCACCACGCCCGGCTCCACCCTCCTTTCTTTCCACCCTCTGTCCCTCTTTCTCTTCTCTCCCTCCTTCCTTATTTCCTTCTTTTCTTCTTTCCTTCCTTTTTCCTTCCTTCCTTCCATCTTTCTTTCCTTTCCCAAACACTGATTCAGGGATCTCTGAACCTGTGTTTCCAACTATAATTCCTAAGACCCCAAATTATGTCCTTTTAAAACTTTTGTAGTTTCTGAATTTGGATTGATTAATACTGAGGTAAGAGTTACATTTCTCAAATGTCTGCTTTTGGAAGATATAATGATGTAGCAACAGAAACTCGTGTGAAACATTGTCAGTTGACTAGGAGATCTTGCACAATATAATCCAGTTTTCAGTACTGTTTTTTATTTTTCCAGTAGTAATGGGAAGGAAAATCTGGCTAGTAAAGACAGCAGATGTTTCTCTATGTTCCCACAAGAACAAGCTGTGTAATTAGATTTTTCATAGTAATCTTGCATGACACTAGGCTTATTTTACTGAAATATCATCAACATTCCAACATCTCGTTTCTTACAGTATAGGGAACCTAGATTTTGTTCCTTTTTATCTGTGAAATAAACTGACAATAAAAACATTAACATGGGGGAATGTACAAATTCATTAATGTGCAGAAACACAGGAGCCATGTGTAAAGAACAAGACTCAAAGAATGGAAAGTTCTGGAGTTCCTGGAGAGAGGTGACTGTGATTTATGGGGGTTAGGGGAGGTCAGCAAGTTGTCTCATGACATAGATGGAAATCTCAAGTAGCAACCTGCAGAACAATTTAAAGCTAGACATAGGGTAATAATCTCTCTCTTGACAAGATATGATTTCTATTTCCTTCTTCCCTTGATTCTGAAGAAGGTGTATGAGGAGATCTCAGGGAGAAAGTGACTGCTCCACTCGCTGTTTATTTCACTGATGTAGAGAGACATAAATTTCTTTTACACGGGGCAGTCTTTCAATGCTAACTTTTTGTGCCTGCAGTTAAGATGAATAGTCGTCTCAAACTAAGTGAAAGAAAGATATTTTGAGGTGGTGTAGACTGGAGCTCCACACAGTTTGTAGAATCGTAAGTACGCTGTACTTCCAACAACAGCCCCTACGGGATAAAGAATGTCAAGTGTGAGGATGAGCATGACTGAATTTGAGAAGACTGGTTGATCTTTGCCATGACTCAGCCTGTGTGGTCCACAAACACCACACTTCCCATTTGTGTGGCATATTTTTGCTGTCCTAGCAAACCGACAGAATATTTGCATCTCTAAATCAAATTTATTTGTTTAATATCAATGTGATTTATATTCCAAGGGTTTCTTTTCATAATAAATAGTGCTGGCCTGGACAGCAGAATTGCATAGGCCAATGACACAGGTTATACAAGAATTTGTCAATATTAAAATAAAAAGAGACAAGAGTTTTCTTGTTCCAGATTAGAGTACTATGTCAAAAGGGCCAGAAGCAAGTTTCCAAGAGAGCAATTGTGCTCTTAGGGTGAAAGTTAGGGGTTTTTATGAAGATCTGAGGATGTGGCAAAAGTATTTATCCAACAAATCTAAATATTTCAGGAATTTTTTTCATGAGATGCCTGGTTCCTGCTGAACTTTTAGGAACACCTGTATTGTATCTAAAGCTGTATGTTAAAGCTCCTACATAGGGTGGCACATGGCAGGGGGCAACCATTCATGGTGGCTAAAGACACCAAAAGCAGTAAGAGAGGAGACAAGGGGGGACAAACCTCTTCCTCTCCTTTATATTGTATGCAGGATACCAATCCTAGGGCAGGTGTAGCACTCACACCTTTTGTCCCAGCAGTGAACTACAAATCAATCACAAACTCTAGCTTCAGGTGCCAAGTCCCATATAAAAGTGCAAAAGGTTTTGAGGGAACATCCAGATACAAACCATAACATTCCACCCCTGACCTCCCAAAGACTCATGCACATCCCTTTATGCAAAAGGCATTTAGTCCATCTCTAAGAGTTGCCAAAGTCCTAACAGTTTCAGTATTGCTGAAAATTCCAAGTCCCAAGTCTCCTCTGAGATTTAAGGCAAACTGTTAGGTGCAAGCTCCTATACAAATGGAAATAAAGTTAAACACCTCCAACGTTCAATGGCACACGATAGACATTTCCATTCCAGAAGTTACAAACAGGTGGATACAAAGGAATGGGAACAAAGCAAGTTCAAAATCCAGTAGGGCAAACATTAAGTCCTATAATTCCATGTGCAGCATCTGAGGCAATCAATGGCAAGATGTGAACTCCAAAGGGCTGGTGTGGCTCCACCTCTGAGGTACTTTTGGTGGTTGTAGTTCCCATTGCTTCTCTCTTGGGCCCACTCTGCTCATTCCTTGCAGTTTTCCTCAAATGATCCATGTTCCTGGCTTGTCCAAACTTCTGGTTTTACACCTCTGGCTTCACAAACTGCCCTCTTGGGGACACACTGCCTAGCCTTTCAGACTTTTTGAAATCTAAGTGGAAGTAGTCTTGAATGCACAACTCTTGAATTCTGTTTGTGCCTAAAACCAGTGCCATGTGGATGATGCCAAAGTCTGCTGCCTGCTGGACCAATAACCAGGCTTCCTTCTCTCTCAGCTGTAGGGGTTGAATGACTGGGTTGTGAACACCCTGAATCCAATTCCAAGGAAAGAATTCTCTATGCTGCCACCATTCTGTAACATGGTGTGCTGGGGCTTTCTTCTCAAAGCAAAGTCTTTCAATTTTGCAATTTCGAGGCTGCAAAGACTAGAGTTCTGCTGCTTCTTATAATGCCCTCGGGCCATCTTTTCTATTCTCCTGTACCTTCTCAGCATTCAAGGTCTCTTCTGCTCTATCTTTGCAGTCCATAGAGCTTCCTTTCTGGCCAAACTCAAAACGTTTGGAATCATTCTACTGGTCTCTCTGATCTTTATCTTCAACATAAATCTAGATAAAAGCCCCCAACAATAGCCATGCCACCACTTCAATATTAGACAGACTTCAAATTTCTTTTGAAATATTAATTAGTCTGCCACCCTTAATCTCAGTCTCAGGCAAGGTCTCTGTACAGAAGCAAAATGCAGACAAACTTTCTGCTAAGCCATACCACACACTGTCTGAAGTCCATCAAGCACTGTAGTCCTTCTTCCCAGCAGAAACCTCCCTAGCCTGGTCTTTATTGGTAGCATTTCTACCAGCCTCTAGTCCTCTGAGCTCTGACCAGAATCTCCCATATGGAAAAGCCTACGGCATTCCAGCTCTACTATTTCAGCTGGCATTTCCAAACCTTTGCAAACCCTTCTTACAAGCCATTCCCAAAGGCTTCTGAAACACATGGTCACAGCAACAACCCACTCCCCATACATAATTCTGTTTTAGTTACTTTTCTCATTGCAGACAAAATACCTGACACCAAAAGTTAAAGGAGAATAGATTTATTTAGCTCACAGTTTGTCGAAGTTTCAGTCCATAACCAGCTGGCTCCAAAGCAGGGTGGCACATGGCAGAGGGCAACATTTCCTGGCAGCTGAAGACACCAAAAACAACAAGGAGGAGGGAGGAAGGAACAAGCCTCTTTCTGTCCCTTATATTACATACAGGTTACCCACCCTAGGGCAGGTGTAGCACTCACATTCTTAATCCCAGCAATGAGCTATGAATCAATCACAAACTCTAGATTCAGCTACCAAGGCACATCTAAAAGTGCATGAGGCTTTGGGAGGGAATCTACACACAAACCATAACATCTGTTTAGTTTTAGTTAATCATACCTATGCACATTACTCTTTAAGAGAAGATGAATCAGCTCATTGAGAGAAATGAATATTACATTTCTTATCATGGGCAGTTGCTAGTCAGTGTTAATGCAGTGCCTCTGAACTGTCCAGTGTGCACTGGGCAGGACTGTGTCAGGACAGAAATTTGGTTGCATAGAGTTTTAACCCTTTTATCACCACAGATACTTGTGCCAATAAGTCAACGTTTCCCTGAGATGAGTATTTCACTGAACTAGTCTACATGGGCACAGAAAGTATTGGTAATAGAAAAAGAGGGATTTGTTACAAATAATTTAGATATTTACATATTATAAAGCAATGGGTTACAAATTGAACAATATTAGTATAACTTTAATGTGACATTTATCATTTTCCTGGTGTTGTTTTTGGTGAGAAGGCATTCATATTGAATTTGTTTTACTAATATGCAATTTTAATACCCTGTGGCAAGTGGTGAGAGAATGCAGTAAGCACAAGATTTAAAATCAGGGATGCAGAACTACAGGGATCATGCAGTCCCATACTTGAGGTTATTTGCATATAGGTTATTTTAAAATAAATAATTTTAAATATGTACTTGGATATACATATCTTCTCCAAACTGGAGGTAGGGTCTTCATCCTGGTTCTTGATTTACATCAGGGGGAAAAAAATCTCAGAATTGACCCGGAACTGCTACAACTGACAGGAAAATGGCCTCCTGCCTCCACCACTGACCCAGAGCTGCCACAACTGGCAGGAAGAGGATCCAAAACAGGCTCCTGGTTGTGCTATTGACCTGAAGCTGTGGTAACTGGCAGGAGGAGAGTCCAAGACTGGCTCCCACTCCCTCCATTGATGGGACTCAGGAACCAGGTGGGTGAGAATGCCGGCCATACAGCAGGACCCCAGCTAAAGTGCACGTGATGGACGGGCAGGACTAGTGAGTGGCATGGAAAAGTCTGAGGTAACAGTAATGATATGAGCCAGCAGGTGGTAAGTTAGGTGAACCAGCTCTGTGCTTGGGGACTAAGACATGCAGAATACAAGTGGGTAGGTAGGACTTCCCCCTTTTCTTTACTTCTCCCTCTTTTTTTTCCTTTTCTTTTTTAAATGGCTGGGGAGAACTCCAGCCACAAAAAACTAATCCCATCCCCCAAATCCAGAGACAAAGATCAGACCCAAACTCAGCACAAATCTACCTGCAATTTTGGCTACAGTGTACATTCGGGATCAGGTTTGGACCTACCACAGAACTGTAGACACTAGAGGAATCTCACTCTTTTTATTTTTCTCTGTCTGATGGGTTTTCCTGTTGGTAGGCAACTGAGTGTGGCTTTTTGTTGCTGTTGTTATTTGTTTGTCTATGTTTTTCCCCTTTTCTTTTCTCTTTTTTACTCTGTTCTGCTTTGACATGTTTTGTTTTCTTTCTTATGTTTGTTGGGTTTTTCCATGTGTGTGGTTATTTTGTTTCCTGTTTTCTTTCTTTCTTTTTTGCTTTTCTTTTTGTTTTCTACCTTCTTTTCTCTCTCATTCATGATTTAGATCTCTAAATTTTTTTTGTATTATTCTACTCATCCTATTTCTCTCTTCTGTCACCTATCTCACTTGATTTCACTAGATTTCCATGTGAATAAACATTGTCTCTTCGCTTTCTGGTTCACTTCAATACTCCTAGGTTTTCTCGTCTAATCCCATCTACAGTCATATCACCCTGAATGTGCCTGATCTCATCTCTTCTAAACCCTGCCTCTTGTATACTAGTTACTCAAAACTTGGATGATCATCCTATGCCCTACAATCATGCTCTTACTATATTTAACCTCATCTACCTCTCCATCCTACCCTCTAGTCTTCTTAAATGCCCCTACACAACATGGTAAAATCACTCTACTAAGAGGAAAAACTTTGCATGCAAGTTTTGAATCTAAGTTGGATTATATTATATAACTATAGAACTTGCTCCTGCAGTTAAAGAAATCAGATTAATAGTTACCACAGTCTGTTAGCAGCCAGACTGTGCTTGAGTCTATTGTTATTGCTAACTGTACTACTTTTACCAGGATCCAATACTTGTTATTATCAGTTTTTCTCCGTTGTATGAAAACACTGCAATTACAAGGGGTCATAACCATCACCATAGTCCAGCATCCGCAAACTGCAGGGGAAGAGAACAAGAAGTCACCAAGAGGCAAGCCCTCCCTGCAAATCAGTGGCATGCATCAGCCGCTGCTGCCCGAGGGACAGCCAGACCCCAGCCCCTTCTGGTGCACAGGCTGGGAAACGAGAAGAGCCACACACACCCCGTAAGTGGCTGGCTGATCCAGAGAAACACAGGCTGTGATAATAGCTATAGAGGTGAAATGCAATTTGATGCTTGTGGTGTTTGGTGTTTCACTGACTTTGCAGGTCTAGGGCCGTTGATCTGACCATCTATTTGGAGGATTACAGTATGCAGTGTGGCATCTATGGGGATCTCCTTCTGAAGGTGGTAGCCATTGTTAATTCCCTATTATCTTGTTTTGAAATCCCGTATCATTTTCATTGTTTTCTTGGGTTGGGTTTTATTCTGTTTTGTTTTGTTTGATTTTGTTATATCTGATGGCATGGGCAGCTATTTCAAAGACAAAAAGATATATCATGGTAGCCATTTTGGAATTACTATTGTCTTGTTTTGAAGTCCTTTATTGCATTCATTGTTTTGTTTTTATTGGTTCTATTCTGTTCTGTTTTGTTAGATTTTTACTATGTCTGAAGGTATCTGCAGCTATTTTGAAGACAATAAAAGGCATTATGGTAACCATTATTGATTTTGTATTGTTTTGAAGTCCTGTGTCACTTACACTGGTTTGTTTTGATTGGCTTAATTCTGTTTTATTTTGCTTGGTTTTATACTTTTTAAAATTAAAAGAAAAAAATTGGAAAGGAAGAAGTTAAAAATGTCTGTTCATTGGCAATGTACAATTATATATAGAAAACTCTAAAGATTTCACCAGAAACTTGTTAGAAATGATAAATGAATTCAATAAAGTTACAGGAAACACAATTAACATAAATATTTTTACTATAACAATAAAATGTCTGAAAAAGAAATTAAGAAAGCTATTCCATTTTTAATAGCTACAAACAATAAAATACTTAAAAGTAAATTTGACTAAGGATTTGAGAGGCTTGCATACTGAAAACCATAATCATTGATGAAAGAAACTGAAGGAGACACAAAAATATTTTATATTCATGGAATGAAAGAGCTAATATACTCTAATTTTTATTACTGCATGTTTACAGTATATAATGTTGCCTTTTCTTTTGTGGAGTTGGTGCATGTATATAACACACTTTAATTTCTCTTTTCATCCCTTTTGAGAAAAATCTATCCCCCTGATTCCTAGTATATTTCTGTTATTTTGCTCTTTATGTGAATTTCATTCAGTCTGAATTAATATTGTTAAAATGTCTATATTACTCAAAATTATCTCCAGATTCAATGCAATGTTTGTAAAAATTCTAATGTCATTTATTATACAAATGGAAAAAACAACCATCAAATTAATGAAGAATCATAAAAGGCCACAAATAAGCAAGAAATCTTGAGAAGAAAGAACAAAGCTGGAGAAATCATCCTACCTGACTTCAAAATGCATCTCAAAACTATACTAGTTAAAACAGTAAGGTTCTGACATAAAACCAAATACACCAATGAATGGAGTAAGATGGAGCCCAGAAGTTAACACACAAATCTATAGTCAATTGTTTTCTGACAAAGGTGGCAAAAAAGAAAGAACAGTTTCTGCAATAAATAATGTGGGAAGAATTGGCTATTCAAACAGCGAAAATGAAATTAGACTTTTATTTAACAATAGATAGTGTTATTGTTTAGATTTAGAATGTCCCCTAAAAGCCTCATGTGTTCAGAGGTGGGGCTTTTGGGAGGTGATTGGATCATAGGAGCAGTATACTCATCTGCAGGTTAATTCCCTGGTGAATTGGCAGTGCTATTAGGAGGAAGTGCCCCCTTCTGGCAGAGGCAGGTCACTGAGGGTGGGACCTGGACGGGTTTATCTCCCTGGAGGACTCCTCCCTCTCCTAGCTCTGCTTTCTTGCTGCTGTAAAAGGAGCAGCTTTCCTTCACTGAACACTTCCACCATGCTTTTCTCACCTGGGAGTCAGCCAGTTATTGACAAAATCTTCTGTAGACAGTCAGTCAAAATAAACGTTTCCTCCTTGTAAGCTGTGAGTGTTAAATATTTTGTCCCAGTGACTGGAAAGTAACTAAGACATATTTTTAAAAATCAAATTAATAAAAAATGATTTAAAGTTTTAAATGTTAAGACTTGAAACTGGACAGGTGTGGTGGCACACACCTGTAATCCCAGCACTGTGGAAGACTGAGGCAGGAGGATAAAAATTTAAACCCAGCCTGGGTTACTTAGCAACTTAGTGAAATCTTACCTCCCAATAAAAACAACAGGAAGAGGTGGGGCGGTAGCTCAGTGCATAGGTCCTGGGTTTAATCCCAGTGCCATGAAAATAAACAAAAATAAAATGATGTTAATAAACATAGCTGGCATTCTATTTCTTTTAGATAAAAACAACTGGATGAACATATCATCTGTCAGGCATTCTGAAAGTAGCTTTCTTACTAACAGCAGTGTGGAATTTGGCACAAAGTAATGTTTTTTCCCTAGTTCTCACATGTCTTTTGGCAGCTCAGAAATTCACCATCTCTCATTAAAAATTAAAACTATTGTCAGTGAATTGTACACAGAGAGAATGGACCTTCTTGGCCTAGGAAACTTTCAAATCCATCTGGACAATGTGCTAGACATTCAGGAGTGAGGATGCATGTATTTATTATGTGCATGTGCTACTCAGAAATACGGAATACTGGAGTCAAATATTTTGAAGAAAAAGGGTGTTTATGTGTCTGTGTATATTTTTGAGCTGTTGTTGCTAGTCTTTGGGAGAAGACAAATCAGTGCATTTGAAAAATGGCCAGGGAATAAGCACTTTCCATTCTTAATTTGCATTTCAAGTGTTAATATTTCTGCATAAATTAATTTTCTTTCTATGCCTGTGTTTCAAACCATGATCATCCATTTCTGCTACTCTTCATTTAGATGTTTCTTTCTGCCTGAAGAACTTCCTGCAATGTGGATTGATCTCTCTCTCTCTCTCTCTCTCTCTCTCTCTCTCTCTCTCTTTCTCTCTCTCTCTGTTCCTTCCCTCCCTCATCCTTCCCATCCTGTTTCTTTGTTCAGGTTACCTGGGAATGACTTTGTTTACTTTTTGGTTATTTGAAAAAGTCTCTTATTAGCCTTCAGTATGGAAAGATATTTTCATTGCATATATAGGATTCTAGCCAGGCAAATTTGCTGTCTTTTAATACTTTTTTTTTTTTTTGAGGCACTGGGAAATGAACCCATTACCTTCACACCAAGCTACATTCACAGGCTTTAAAAAATATTTTAAAAAATGGATACGAAGTGTTTTAACCCAGGCTGGGCTCAAACTTGAGATCCCTCTGCCTCAACCTCCCAGAGTGATAGGATTACAGGCATACAGTATCATGCCTGGGTTTTTTCAATACTTCAAAACTGTTAT
>RJWM01030496.1:0-23345 GCA_004363535.1 Dasyprocta punctata
ATAGTGCAATGAATCATTGTTAAAAACTCTGAGCTAGAGACCCTCCATGCAAATGCATTTGCAAATCTATATTTGCCCTTTATTTTGATATGCAAACTTGATAAAGGAACTGGCAGGTGGCAGGAACAATAGGCTTCTTTCTCAGAGTGTAAATTTCAGTAGAGTAAAATTTCAAGCACTTAAGTGTCATTGTAGCCCCCGCATTCCAACTCTTGGATATGGCTTTGATCTCCTTTTTCTTTCTGTCTCTCGTAGGCAAGGAGGAGGTCCCTGAGTTTGTCACTTTTCTCTATCAAATAACCAGAGGAACTGCAGCGAGGAGTTACGGCCTAAATGTGGCTAAGCTCGCAGACGTTCCCGGAGAGATCCTGAAGAAAGCGGCTCTCAAGTCCCGGGAGCTGGAAGGATTAGTAAACACGAAGAGGTCAGGACGTCTGTGCTGTGGTGCGTGCGTGCGTGCGTGCGTGTGCGTGCTGACCATGACACCTTCCTCCAAGTTGCCCAAGGAAGAGGATTCTTCAAGTTTATTTATGTATTTATTTTTCTTTCATTTTTGCTGCGTAGTTGAGGCTGGCTGTGCCTCCCGAGGGCTGGGATCACAGGCCCGCACCACCACGCCCGGCTTCTTCCTGTATTTGGAAAGATTTTATCATGGTCGAGTGGAAACAGCTCTTGGAAAGGCCGGGCGGATTCAGGCTGCGCCTGCCATTCCAGCCCATCTCTGTTGGTCACTCAGCATTTTTTTCTTTTTTCTTTCTTTTTCGGTACTGGGGATTGAACTCACGACCTCGTGCTTGGCAGGCAAGTGCTTGTGCCACTGAGCTAAATCCCCACCCCCTAGCTCAGCTCTTCATGAGGTTGCAGGAGCGGTTCTCAGTGGTTTTCCTGCAGAATGACGTGAGCTCAGCGCCAGCTCTGGGAAGCCTCAGGCCGAGGCCTCTCAGGCGCAGGCGTCCTGTGCTCCTGTCGTCCACGTGGCCCTTCTCCTGGGAGCTGCTGGTGACAGTTTTCATTCTAACCTGGCCTGCAGTGCTGAGACCCTTTCTGTGATGCCTCCATCTCAGGCCCCTGCAACGCAGCCAGGACACAGGGGCCCCAGTGCTCACCCGAGATCCCCACGGCCCGGGCGCAGGCTGGAGACGGTGTTGGTGCGCAGCACAGCCAGCCTTGGGTCCCAGGTGAAAGTCGTGGAGCAGCACGCCCATCCTGCAGGAGGGCACTGCCGCCGCAGGGTGTCCCCGCCCTGGCTGGGATTCATGTTACAAACCAGACGTGAGACTGGGGTCCCTGCGTCGTACTGCAAGGGGACTCCACTCAAGGCGTGCGCGTCGGTCAGGCCGGAGGTGAAAGGGGCACTGTGGCGCTCGCTGCGTGCTGAGCCCTGCCTTGTCTTGCTCGCCACGTCTCATCCAGGGTCCCACCCCAAACACTGTTGAGGTCTTTTCTGAAATAGGCAACAAGCAGAGGGCAGAGGCGCGCCGTCTCTGGAGAGCACAGGGCCATGGTCTGGTGGCCGTGCTCCTTCAGGGGTGAGGCCCTGGCCCCTTGCCCAGCACCCCAGAGACGATCCAGAGGGCAGGTTGTCTGTGTGAGTTCAGAAACGGCCCGATGCCCCATCCTCTGCTACGCCTGGAGACAGGTCTCCTCCTGTCCCTCCTCCTGGAGCGGCCCGAGCCGACGCGAAGGCGCTGTGCAGGCTGTAAGGAGAGAGCTCGTCCGCGCCCGCTGCTTCTCGGTAGCCTGTGAAGCAAAAGCAAGGCAACTCGCAGCTGTCGTCTGCTCCCCGCTCCCAGAGGACGTGTGACCTTTCAGATCCAGACAAGACAAGGACCAATGGAGGAGGTTACGTTGAAGCAGAGTCTGATCATTTATCAGTCAGGGCTTTTATCTTCCCACTGAAGTGCTTAGCACATCAGTTCCTTTGATCAGATTAAGGAAATCAAAACAATCTTTGCTATTTTATGGACTTTTTTATGAAGTTTTTTTGATAACAGGGTCTTGCTGTGTAGCCCAGGCTGGCCTCGGACACATGGTGATCCTCCTGCCTCAGCCTCCCAAGTGCTGGGATGGCAGCACACACCACCTTAGTTTCAGGGTTGCTACACGTTGAGTGTTTGCTGTGCCAGACCAAATGTGGGTGTCACAGCAGCAGCCTGGACGGGGCGCTGGCCCCATTCTTCCTGCTTTGAGTCATCGGACCGTAGGACACCTGCGAGCTGGGTGCCTCTGTGCCCGTGTCTTGGGGGATGGTGAGGGCAGAAGCCGGCGGATCACTCTGCAAGCTGGAGCTCCGGCCCCGGCTGCGGCTCTGCACTCCGCAGCGCACTGTGTGCAGTCAGCGGTGGGCCGGCTGGGGGCGTGCGGTCCCCTCTGCAGCGGGCCCTGCAGCGGTCTGGGAAGGCCGGAGCCCCGGAGTCCAGCCGTGGAGCCTCACACCCTGATGACATTGGCTTGCATAGTTTCTGTCGAGCTGCATCGTCCCCAGCTGTGTCATTTCTAAAGCAAGCAATACTTTATTTTTCTCTCCAGGAAAAGGCTAAAGTCTTTTGTGAAATTGTGGACAACGGATAGTGCAGAAGACCTGCAAGCGTGGATGGATGAGGCAGACATGGGAGCGGGAGAAACACGGGCCGCTCTTCCCGATTGATGCGGACCGCGCTGCAGAGGAGGCGCCAAGGGGCGTGAGCATCACACTGGCCTGGCGGAGCCCTCCCCTTTCCAAATGTCCAGGCTCCCTCTGTGACCGATGTCCCCTGGGCGGCGGGTCTCCCAAGTCGGACCCATTTCAGTGGAGCCCGAAGTGGTGGCTGCAGTGCTGCACCCTTGAAGGTGACACAGTTTAGTTTCTGTTCCCTTTGCACTAAGGGAATGTTAAAAGCCACCAATCTACTCATCATGTGCATAAGAACTTTTGACAAAAATAGAATTACGAAGCTTTTAGGAACCAGAGCCCAGTGCCGAGGAGGAATGAGGTCGTATGAAATGTGCAGAGTAAACATCGGCGTAGTTTTAAGTGGTTTAATTGCTGCTGAGTGGGATGACTTTGGCATTCTTGAAAGTAATAAATATTTAATGTGCACCTGCTGTCTGTCGCGGTGTGTCCTGCTGGACTCTGGTGTTTCAGAGACCAGGCAGTCATGTTTGAGGTTGAACTGCGGAACCGAGGTCACCGCCCCAAGGCCCTTCCTGCGCTCCACTGACCAGCGTGGCACCTGTGCGCTCTGCCCCACGCTGTCCCCGCACCTCCTGTCTGGGTGATACCCACTCGACCGCGCCCCTGAGGTTTTCACAGCACCCCTGTACTGGCCTCAGCGGCTGCTGCTTCCGAGCCTATTATCTGGTGTCGACTCCACCGCCGTCCCCCATCCATTCCCCCTGCTCGCTTAGATTTCACCCCACACATGACGCACGGCCTGCAGTTCCCTCTCCCTCGTTAGGCGCAGTAGCCCCACGAAGACCCCAGGGCAGGACCCTGCGCGGTGTCCCCGCACTGTAACCCTGCCCCCAGCCTCAGCCCAGGGCAAGGTGGACCAGGAGTGCCCCATGCAGGCAGAGCCGGTGCAGACAGGCAGTAAACACGGGGCCCAGTGGACACTCAGGGCCACCTCTGCCTCGCTGGGCCCTGCCCACCGCTGGCCTCCAGTAGGCGGGGGAGCTGGGAGCTGTGTCCCTGCAGGGACAGTGCTAGGCTCACAGTGTGGACTGCTCCAGGGCTGACGCCGCAGGTGGGGAGGAGGCCGGTGCACCTGAGAGCCAGGCAGGCGGGGCACGTGGCGCTCCAGGGCCTCGGAGTCCTGAGTGGCCAGCGGAGGAGGCTGTGGTTCCAGGGTCAGGTGTGACACGTGGGGAGGTGCTGGGCTGTCCCCAGGGTCCTCCTCCCCGCAGGTCCTGGTACCCGAGACAGTGTCTCCAGAGACAGGGCTGACCGAGCCAGCGTCCCGGACAGCCACTGGGAACTGTGTGGTGACGGCCGCTGTTGGCAGTGATCACAGCAAAGAGTTTGGAATGTGAGTGCTGGTGCCCCAGGCTCCTGAACGCGCCCATTGGCTCTGGGACTCCACCCTCACCGCAGAGCCCACACCGGGCGCGTGGTGCTGAGCATGGCCTGACATACGTGGGCCCTGGGGTTCGGGCTGAGCATGGCCCGGCGTGCACGGGCCCTGGGGTGCAGGCCGAGCAGCCGAGCCGCACTCAGAGCCGCTTCGCCTTGGCCTTGTCCTGCTGTGTCACCTCCTGGCTGTGTCCGCGGCTCCTGTTCTGAGATCTTCTCTGCGTAATAACCGCAGTGATACGAGAATGTAGAAAACTCCTTGGACTGTGCTGTAGCATTTTAAAAGGAAAAAATGCAGGTTTTTTTTTTTTTTAATTAAAAAAATCTAAAAACCTCAGCATGTGCGTTTATCCGTGTCCTCCGGTGGCTCTCAGCTCTGAAGACCGAAGTCCCTTGATTCCCAGGCGGCGCCTACCCAGGGAGGCGGCGCGCCGAGCTCAGCGCCCCACGAGCTTTGCGACGGTGCCTTCCGCACTGCGCAGCCCCTCTGCATGGCGCGTGCTCCGGGGTCTGCTTCACGCACAGGCTCTACTGAGGTCAACTGCGGACCCGCTCGTCGGCCTCCGCAGCCCCTGTGCCCCGGGAGCCTCTGTGTCCCGGACCTCGTGAACGCACTTGGGCCGTGCAAGTCCTTTGGGTCCAGCCCCATTCATGGCGTGGCGTTTTGGGGTCCGTCCATGTCACAGCACGTACCGTAGCAGAAAACCCCCCTCCCAGCCAGTATAGTTGGGTTTCTCAGTTGCCCAGGTAACAGTTCCTGTTCCGGTTCCAGTTGCTTCTGTCTCCCAGAAACAGATGGTCACCGAAACGCACGTTGTATAAACCAGTCCCCAGCTGGGAAGCCATTCTGCCTCTACACTTCCTGTGTGCTTTTCCCAAATAAGCCCCAGACCAGCAGGGATTGAGGGCTGATATTTTGAGGAGTATTTGATTTCCTGTCAGTGCCCATCCGATGTTAAATACCTCTGCCTCCCAGCCCTGGTGTCGTTTCGGTGTTTGCCGCTGCAGGCTCAGTGTGCTTTCCCCGTACGAAAGCTTCCGCCTCGCGGGTGACCGCGCTGACGCACGTCCGGCTCGGCTCCGTTCCGGGCTGCGGTGAGTGGTCAGTGAGCCTTCCTGCACAGGTTTTTACCCCGGTGAGTGGTCAGTGAGCCTTCCTGCACAGGTTTTTACGTAACAAAGCTCCTCATAATTACAGTGAGCAATCAGGTTTGTGAACTGCTGGTCTCTAAGTGACCAAAGAGTATCTTTGCTTGGGCTAATAATCAGTATTTGTTAATCCAGGAAGTTAAAACAACTTTTCGGCTCATAATCAGGTACTGGTTCACAAGGGTTTCAAGATCCATGCAGAAGTGTCTGATCTCTTAAAACAAAAAAGCGATTTTCTGGCCTTTCTGACAAACTGTCCAAGTCTGAGCTTGTCATCGTCGCAGAGGTAGAAGCAGAGGCTGCTGCGTGAATTCCAAGAGTGGCGAGACCGACACCAGGCTGGTGCACAAACCCGCGTGGCCTTCGCTGGCTCCCAGGGCGGTGTTCGTCGCATCCCGCGGAGGCTGTGCGTGGCGCGAGGCAGGACGGGTCCATCTGAGCTGCTGAGCCTGGCCCGGGCCGGCTGCTCCGTGGGACGCTGCAGTCTCTGCACAGGGCATGGGGCAGGCCCACTTGGCTCACGAAGCCGGGGCAGTATGAGGCGAGGCCACTCAGGTTAGCCCGCCGCAGTGGCGGAACCCGTGGCACGCGTGTATCAGCTGTGTATCACCCTGAAAAGCTCTGAAAGGTTTGCCGTCACTGGTACGTAACTGTGCACACGAAACACATGGATTGAACGGCACATTCATAAAATTTTAGCACTTTGAAGGTTTAAACCAAGTTTTTCAGAGACCAGGAAGACCTTAGAGGGCCCATTGGAAAGGAAAACAGCAACACAGGCTGGACCCAGATCTAAGGAGAGGACCACAGTCGCTCTTTCCCTCTCCGTGACTTCAGCACGGTGTCCTTTACTGACCGCTCACTGTCCCCTATTGGCAGCTCTTCCACCATGAGAGGTTCCCTACTTGTCTGTTCTGCTTTTTTCTTTTCCTGTTTTGTTTGTTCAGGCTGGCCTTGAACTCACTGTGTAGTTCAGACTGGCCTTGAACTCACGGAGATCCTCCTGCCTCAACTTCCTCTGTGCCGAGAGGACAGGTGTGCGCCAGCACACCCAGCTGCTGTCTTCGCTGCCTGCGCATTGGTGACCTTCTTTCTCCCTGGGACGGCCTCGTGCTCCCTGTGGCTGCACACACTGCCTTCTCCCCAGCTCTGTCTGCACCGGAGCCCACACCAATTTCTCGCCTCCTCTGACCTCTGCCCTTCCCGTTTTAGAAGGTAAAACTTGAGAGCTGAGGTTTGCAGCTCAGTGATAGAGTGTGTGCTCAGCACTCCAAGTTCCTGGGTTCCATCCCCAGCACTGGGAGGAGGGGAACCGGAGGAGGAGAGAGGGAAAGAGGAAGAGAAAAGAAGCAAGGCCCATAGTTGGTGTCATCGCATTGCTCCTGGTGGTTTTGTTCGGGGGCCACCTGGGCCAGTGAGTGCAGGGGCGCACCCTACGCTGGGCAGCAGGACACCGAGCGGCCTGACTTCCTGCGGGCAGAGCTCGCTGCAGGAGCGCTGGGGAATCCTCAGCCAGGACAGCGGGGACCGCAGCCGCCTGAGTCCAGCCGCCTGAGTCGGCTCACTGCACAGTCTGTTTGCAAGGGGAACTTGTCACTAGAGTAAGGTACAGATTTCCGGTCAGTTCCACCCTGCAGTGCACCTGCTTGGGGCGCCTGGCAGCCCGTTCTGAGCAGTGTTCGTGGGGGCGAGCAGAGGGAAGCCCTGCCTGGCTCCGCCACCCACCCCTTTCAGCTCAGAGCCGCAGCCTGAGCTGTGATGCCCGGGTCCCTTGTGCTGGTGACGCCCCGTGCAGGGCATGCTGACATCAGGGGCCAGAGAGCTGCAGCCCTCCACTGGACCCTGACCCCCGCTAAGTCCCGCTGCCCGGACTCCTTTGGGAGCTCTCCTGTCCTTGCGGGCCAAGCTGCACATCTGGTTTTCCGTTTCTCGCTGTCCAGAGTGCCCTGCCAGAGCCCTGTCCCCGTGGCCTGCTTCACCGCGGCTCCTTTGCAGGATTAGCTCGGCCTTGCATGTTCCTTCAGCAAGCACAGGGACAGTCTGAGGACTGCGGGGCCTCACAGGTCACAGCCCGGGGGCACCGTGAGCGGCTGAGTCCCTGGGGGTGTCTGGGGGGCTGGGTTTCCAGGGTGCTCCTGGCTGCTGCGCCCCAGTCCCCTGCACCACGTCCACACCTGCCTGTGTGTCCTCTAATGTGACTTGGCCCAGGCAGTGCTGGCCTGTGGCCTCCAAATGCTGGGACAGGGGAGTCCCAGGGACACCTCGGCCTTCATCCACCAACTTCTCTATGTCGTTCTTCTAGCACAAGGGCGTCCCTGCCCCCACGACTGAGCAGCCGGACCCCAGGGTAGCTCACCGAGGCGGGAGGCGAGTCGTCCTGGGTCTGTACTAGGCGGAAGTTCAGTCTTTTACAGCTTCACGGTGCAGTCTCTGCTTTGGCGCTCTGTAAGTCATTTCCAGATGTTCTCTCTTCTTTGTTCCAGTGTCTGTCTGTCTACCCCGCATCTCTCTGCGTGACTGTCTCTCTGTCTCTGTCTCTGTCTTCGTCTGTCTCTCTGTCCTTCAGTACTAGGGATGGAACCAGGGTTTTACACACGCTAGGTGTGTGCTCTACCACTGAGCTGCATCCCCAGCCTTTAGTTTTTTGAGACAAATCCTTCTAAGTTGTGAAATTGTCCTGTCTGCCCTTAAAATTTGTAATCCTCCTGCTTTAGCCTCCCCGGTAGCTGGAATTACAGGCACACACGGCAACTCTTCCTTCCTTCCTTTTTTTTTTCTAGTTTTCTATTTCACAAATCATGTTTGGCTATTTTTCATCTTCTTCTTACGTTTGTGTTTTTGGATCCTAGAAAAAGTACCAGAAATGGAATTGTTCTTTAAGTTGCTGGAAATGCAGAAGAAATATCACAATCCTTCTAGCACTGCTGTGTCTACGCATGCATATTTTTCATTTTCGTCTCAAGCGCTCCCTTGACACTTGACCCCTGTTTATGGTCTGGGCTCCCACACCCTTCTTTTCACTGTTAATGAGAGAAAAATGCACAGAGCTCATCTAGTTACCAAAATCAGTCTTCAGAGCGCCTTCAAAAAATTCTAAGAGCGGCAAAGTTGCTATTAAGCGAATATCATTTTTCCCTAACTTACCCAAATTGCGGGGTAACTCCCTGCTTCTAATTCGCATCGATTTTAATTTGCTCACCAGAAGGGCAGCAGCGAGGCGCTCCCGGGGGAGGAGACTTTGCTTCTCTGCTGCGGGCTTTGCAGCTGCTTGGCCTGCGGGGTTCCCCACCTTCCTTCTGCGTGGGTCAGGAGAGCCGGGCCAGAACAGATCCGCGCGCACCGCCCACGCCCACGCCCACTGCTGCCGGGCGCGTGGCCTCGCTCATGTGCCGAGGCCTCTGGCGGGCGTCGCGGTCCCGGAGCGGAGCGGAGCGGACGGAACCTCAGAACCCGCTGCCCACGGCAGAGGCTCCGGGCTGCTTTGTCGCTGCGCAGCCCGTGGCCCCGACTCTCAGCGGCCTGTGGCGCACGGAGAGCCCGGCCCGGCGACTGACGGACAGACACCCGGAGGCGCGCACGGCGCCTGGGGGAAGGCGAGAGGGGCGCAGGCTTCCGCAGGCGCATGGCGCCCTGCGGATCACCCAAGGGGCGCGCACCGCAGGGAATAAGCGGAGCCGAGCAATGCGGTAACTTAGGTAGCCAACAAAGCTACGCAGATGAGTGAAAACAGGAGGCTTCAGAAACACCTTGAATTCTGATTGTCAGCCAGATGAGGATGTGGAAAATTTCTTACGTTCCAACGGGACAGTTGGAGGGGAACTTTCACTGGTTTTGTTCATTATATCCATTTGTATTTTAGACAAAAATAAATACTTTAACATACTTTCAAAATATTTTTCAATAAGCATTGCCTTTTTTTTTTTTTTTCCTGCCAAGAGTGGTGTGCACAGCTATCATCCCAGCACTCTGGGAGGCTGAGGCAGGAGGATCACAGGTTTGAGCCCAGCTTGGTTAACTTAGCAGCTTAATGAGACCCTGTCTCAAAATAAAACATAAAAAGTACTGGGAATGTAGCTCAGTGTGAAGGCCCTGGATTCAATTTTCAGTAATGAAAAAAAAAGTAATTATATATATTTTATATATATATAATATATATATACACACACATATATTCCTTTTAAATATCCAGGTAAAAGGTAATAAACATTAATTTAATAAGGCAGGTGGGTAGGTGTCTGTTTTCATTTTTTATATGCTAGGAATTGAGCCTAGGAGACACCCCCTCCCCCATTTCTTTCTTTCTTTCTTTTTTTTTTTTTTCTTACATTTTGCGATAGGGTCTAACTGAATCACAGAGTTGCCCAGGCTGGGCTTAAACTTGAGATCTTACTGCCCCAGCCTCCCAGAGTGCTGGGATTGGAGGCCTGCACCACCACACCCAGCTAAGAAAATTTTAAGAAATGAAAAATATCATGGTTTTCTTTCTGCTTGAGAAAGTTCTGTCAAAAACATTTTCTAGTTCCTCTAGCAGCCCACACACCTGTCTCCTGCGGTCCTTTCATGAAGGGACAGATGAGCACCGTCTTTCAGTGACGGGTGCTGTTCTAGGTGCTGGGTGGGATCTAGCAGCAAAGGGGAAGGAAGGAGGCTGGTTGATTGGTTGGTTGGTGGGCTACGTGTTTGGCTCATTTGTTGAATGGTTTGTTGGCTGGTTGGTTCAATTCACTGGATGATTGGTTGGCTGGTTGGTTCATTCACTGGTTGATTGGTTGGCTGGTTGGTTCATTCACTGGATGATTGGTTGGCTGGTTGGTTCAATTCACTGGATGATTGGTTGACTGGTTGGTTCATTCACTGGATGATTGGTTGGCTGGTTGGTTCATTCACTGGATGATTGGTTGGCTGGTTGGTTCATTCACTGGATGACTGGCTGGCTGGCTGGTGGCTGCTCGGTTGGTTGGTTGGTTCACAGGATGAGCAGTGTCGGTGGGGGACTTTGCTGTGGAAATGGAGCAAGGGAGAAGAAGGTGAAGCAGGAAAGGGATTCCAGAAGGAGCAGATGGAGAAAGACGTTTGAAGAAGGAAAGAATTGAGGTGGGCATGGGAGAGGACAAGCAAGAGGAGGAACCTCCAGAACACTGGCCTCACTGGGGGGTAGAGAGGAACTCGGACCAGGCAGTGATCACCCGAGCCGAGGGGCGACCCCACCTCCCCAAGCCAACATCGCGTGCCCTAAGATGAGACAAAAGAGATGTGACGGGGAGCCGGTCTCAGCGTGGGGACGGGGCCGCCCTACGGGAGGAAGTTGGAAACCGTGGGAGAGGAGACCGGCTCAGCAGAGATTTTGCTCAGATAAATCCGTGCTTTCAAAGACTAAATTATCAGGGATAATTTGAGCAATGCCTCAAGATTTCATTTCAGGTCTATTTCTGCACAATAAAAAAAATTTTGTTTTCAATTCTCTGAAAAGACATAATGAAAGCTCCTTGGTGTCTGTGATAACATGAGGACGTGTGATGGTGAATGGCCTGGCGCATCTGAGGGGACAGAGTTAGAAAAAACCAAGGGACTGGGACGCTAGCAAGCAAGTGACAGAGCCCCAGCCCTGTGGGAAGGGGGCCCTGAGCCACAAGTGCACACCTCACCCACCTGTCCGCCTCCTTGGGTTGCTTGTTTGTGAGAGACCCTTGTTTTCTCTTGAAAGAGGCCTCGGCGTAGTTGCAAGCGTATTTAAAGGAATACGGGCTCACTTCCTTAGGCCTGCAGCAGCATCCTAGGGACCCATTGCACGCAGTTCCCAGAAAGGGCCGGAAGAGCCAACAGTCGTGACCCTTAGTCCTGATGCATCCTCTTCATTGGATTAAGAAAGCCTAGCAGGTGAGCAGGGCTGCCTCCTGTGTCGGGGGTCCCAGCCCCTCCCCAGGATGCTTCTGCCTCGGTGCAGCTGACCATGGACTGAGGCCTCCCAAATCATGAGCCAAATTAAACTTTTCCTCCTTTAAGCCATGGCCGATGGGTATTGTGTTTCAGCGCCAAGACAGAGGGCTGTTACAGGGGTTAAAAGCTGGGACCCAAGCCAGAGTGTCTGGGATTTGAATCCTGACTCACAGGAGAGTCTTCCCAGCAACACACTGTGATTTCAGACGAGTCACTTACCTTCTCTGGGCCCCAGCTCTTCATATATAAAATTATATCATAATAGTAGCTAAAGTATTAGGGTGCTTTGGAAACTGAACAGGCTAACGCATGTGCAATTTTTAGAAAATTGCCTGGTTCCAATGAGAATTAGCTTTAAAAATTAAAACAAAATAAAACTTTTTTAGAAGTTCACATACTGCTAATCTCTGCACTTAGAGGCTGAGGCAGGAGGATCACAAGTTTAAGCCCCACTTAGGTGACTAAGCAAGAGCCTGTCTCAAAATAAAAAATGAAAAAAAACATGGCTGGGGTGTAGCTGGGTCCAGCCCGCAGCACCGCCCCGCAGTTTTCCTGTACCATTGACTCCTGTACCTTTATCAGCAGAAACACCAGCCCCAGTCCCTTCACAGATGTCCTAGTAAAGGTCTGCGTCCTGTGAATGGTGAGGAACCAGCTCGGCTGCCTCGGTTCCCTCCCAGCTCCGGGGCAGAGGCCCCGGGACCCTCCTCTGAAGCCGGTTCTCCCAGGCCTGTGACTGGACCGTGCATGTCGGCCGGCTGTCCTGCAGCGAAGTCAGTCATGGCGTCCACCAGGGTCCTGGCCTTCCTGCTCCCTGCTCCAGCTCCAGCTGGGCGATGGCTGTCAGCCAGGTGGGCAGGGCTCAGTCCCTGGAAGGGAAAAATCACGTCGGAAGTTTTGCTCTGTCTTTGGATGGCTTCCTTGCGGCTGATTTTCTGTGGAACAAACACCATCTTTCCGGCTGGATCTGGCCCTACACCAGCCAGTGATGTGACCAAGGCCATCGCAGGGCCGCGGCCACCTGAGCTTTAACCCACCACGTCCCCACCTCACACACACCCCTCACCACCCTCCGCTCTGTCTCCCGGAGCACCACTGACCCTGCATCACACGCCTGCCCGGCACGGTCGCTTCCCATCGCTGGAGCACAGCTCTCAGGGGAGTGACTCTGCGTGGGCGGGGCCGGCGGGACTCCGAGATTAGCCTTCCCTGCGGCTGCACCGGGTGCTGGACACAGCCTCAGGCTCCCCTGCTGAGCTTCCCCGCTGCTCCCCCGAAGCTGCGGCCCCCCAGCCATGCTCCGGTTCTACATGGCGGAGGCACAGGTGCTGGGCCCCTCTGGCCACATCTTGGAATCCCTGCACTTGTCAGAATTTAACTTCTGTCTGTGATCAAAACATTCAGCAAACTACGGTTACAGGGAATTTCCTCAAGCTGACAGGGGGCATCTGAAATATTACAGTTGTGGTCAGGAGTGTACTGGGGATTGATCCAGCCCTATTAAAATTTTTAATTTTGAGACAAGATCTCCCTAAATTCCTCAAATTAGGCTCAAACTCAGGAATCTCCTGCCTCAGCCTTCCGGAGTGCTGGGATTGCAGGCATGTACCATCACACTTGGCTATTGCTGATAATCTTAATTCTGAAATCCTGAATGTCCTCCTCCTAAGATCAAGAACAACACATGGAAGTCTGTTTTTACCGTGTCTACACAAGACTACCAGAAGTAATCTTAGCCAATGCAGTAAAGCAAGAAATAAAAAAGCATACACATTGGAAAGGAAGATATTAAATTGATAATGTGGTTATCTATGTAGAAAATCCAAAGGAATTTATACGCGCAAAACCCAAGAACTATTAAGTACCCTTTGCAAGTGGTAGAATATGAGGTCAACATATAATATACAAAAAAATTGATTGAGTGAGCCAGGCATGGTGGTGCACACCTTTAATCCCAGCACTCAGGAGGCTGAGGCAGGAGGATCATTGTGAGTTTGAGACCAGCCTGGGCTACAAAGTGAGTTCAAGGCCAGCCTGAACTGCATAGTGAGACCCTGTCAAAAAATAAGGCTGGGGATTTAGCTCAGTGGTAGAAGCAACTGCCTGGCAAGCATGAGGTTATGAGTTTGATCCCCAGGTACAAAAAAAAAAAAAAAATCCACTGATTGTATACAATTTTTGTATAAAAAATTAGAATTCCAAACTAAAGGATAGTACCATGTACAATACCACTAAAATGGACTTCTTAGATATGAATCTAAGGAAACATGTAGGACATTTATTCCGACACCACCGCACAGTCTCAAAGGGAATCACAGAGACTGAACGATCGCAGGGATGAGTGTCAGCCGGCGTCCTGAGGGCTCCATCTGGCTCAAAGTCCTGAGGGCTCCATCTTGCTCGAAGGCCGTTTCTCCCGCTCAGCCTGAGGCTGCGGTGCAATCCCATCCAAATCATCCCGGACGCTTTTTTTTGCGGCACCGGGAATTGAACTCACAAGCTCGCGCCTGTCAGACAGGTGCTTAGGTCACTGAGCCAAACTCCCGGCCCTGGTTTTTTGCGGCAGGGTCGCACTGTGTAGCTCAGGCCGGCCTTGTGCTGCGTTGTAGCCCAAGTTGGCCTCGAACTCACAAGGCTCCACCTACCTCAGCCTCCCGAGTGCTGGGATTAAAGGCGTGCGCCACCACGCCCGGCCCGGAGGCTTTTGTAGATATTGAAAGGCTGATTCTAAAAGTCACTGAACAGATAAAAAAGCTAGAATGGCCATGGCAAGTTTGAGAAAGAACAAAGTCGATCTGATTTTAAGACAGGCTATAAAACTAAAGTAGTCAAGACCATGTGTTACTGGCAGAGGCTGAAGGTGCCAGTGGAACAGGACAGAAAGTTCGGAATCAGACTCACGAAACTGAGTCATTGTGGTAGAACCCGCTGCACCCGGTCCCTGCCCTGTTGGCGCGGTGGGGCTGCCGCGTGTTCCTTCTCCAGGCACACATCCGGCTTCAGGGCCCCGTAAGTTACAGTGAGATGAACACGGCTCACGGTTGGCCCGTGTGCTCCACTCACCGCCGTCCTTCACGACGATTCTTCCCATCTCAGAGGCGGGCGTTGTGCTCTCTGGCCTTCCCCACCCAGGCACAGGAATTCCAGCTCTGAAGGCCGCTTTCAGATTCTTCGATAACCCTGGCCTGCGTCCTATTTTTCAGTGGACAGGTGAAGTGTCCCTTTACGTTCCAAGAGTGGCCCACAGTGCTTCTGTGGAATACCATGAACGAGGCTCCATACTCCCTTTTCAGACCCGCAGCGCGTGGCTCTGTACCGCAGGCGCAGCAGCCGGCAGCGGGCAGAGAGCGCGGCGCTGGCCTTGTTTCTGTTTGCTTCTCAGACCCTCAGCGTTCAGCAGGAATGTGCGGTCTGCGTGAGAAATAAAACCCGTGGTTACCCGGAAAACAGACGCCTTCCCGGGGCTCAGGGGGACAGCGTGCCCCACCTTTTCCCTCAGCTGGAGTCGTCCTGTTGGTGCGCACTTTGGGCGCGAGGAGGAGTAAGGAACCGATCAACACTGTGGCGTTGTTTTTAAGAGTCTGCTGTGGTTTGGATCGAAGTGCCCGTTTGTTAAGGGTGTGGTCCTGGCCCGCAGCAGTGTGGAGAGGGTGACAGTTTTAAAAGGCAGGGCCTAGCACAGGCGTGAGGTCACTGGGCCCACCCTTCCTCTTCCTCTGTGTTCCACATCTGGGTCACAAGGTGAATAATTTGTTCCCCGACTTGTTCCTCCGTCAAGTACCTCCTCACCATAGCTCAGAACAACAGGGCCAATCGATCTCTGACGTGCTGAGCCAGAGGACACCTTTCCCCTGGTAAGCTGGTGGTCCCGCGTGTCTGTCCCAGGAACACAAAGCCTTCCGGGTACACAGGGAGAAGCCCTCAGTTTAGGCGCACATCGCAGGGTAGACTGAGGACTGCGGGAGACTCACGTGAGCCTGCCGGCCCTCTGACTTCCGTCTCTTTCTGTCAAAGAAACTGGATGGAAAGATAGCAACGCGCTGGCCCAGAGGAGAGCCTGCCAGTCTCATGACTGCCACCGAGGGTTTTCTGCAGAACTGGAACCACGCAGACGAATGAATGTTAGTTGTTGTTGTTGTTTTTGAGACAGGGTCTCACTCTGTAACTCAGGCTGGCCTTGAACTCACGGCAGTCCTCCGACCTCAGCCTCCCGAGTGCTGGGATCACAGGTGTACGCCACCATGCCCAGCTGGGCATGGATATCTAAGGAGTCCTTCGTTATGCACCAGGTTTTTTCTGGGTAGGAGAAGATCGCTGGAGACTTGCCTGTGGGCGGCATTGCCTAGCCGCGCTTGCTTGCTTCTACCCTAACCGTCAGCTATGTGTCAGTGGAATAGCATCCAGTGTGCCTTTTTTTTTTTTTTTTTTTTGGTCCTGGGGATTGAACTTACAACCTCGTGCCTGCCAGGCAGGTGCTTATGCCACTGAGCTAAATCCCCGGCCCTATTTTTTGAGACAGGGTCTCACTATGCAGTTCACGCTGGCCTTGAACTCACTTTGTAGCCCATCCAGGCTGGTCTCGAACTCACAATGATCCTCCTGCCTCAGCCTCCTGAGTACTGGGATTAAAAACGTGTGCCACCACGCACGGCTAATTTGTATGAAGGCAAATTTGCATAAGGAGTAATGGGGTAAATGGAAATGTGCCTCTGGGTCTCTCTGCTGAATGCACGTGTGACCTCTCTCCATCCCTCCTTATGTCACCCAGGGGCTGTCACCTACTCTGTGGGTCTTACGAGGTTTAACACACTCAGTGGGATGCCTGACATCGTAGATGTAGGAGAAGAGCAATTTCCTTTTGACTGAGGAAAACCAAATACTTTGTTGGTGACTTGTTTGGCCTAATACAGGATTTTCTCTGGCATTTTGGACGTCTGGAAACTTTCGGAGCTTGATGTTTTCCATGGTCAGTCTTCTGTTTTCCTGCACAGCACGTTTTCCCTTTCTTTCTTTTTTTCTTTTTCTTTTTCTTTTTGACTTTTTTGAGACAGGGTCTTGCTATGCAGTTCAGGTGGTCTCAATCTCACTTTGTAACCCAGGCTGGTCTCAAACTCGCAGCGATCCTCCTGTCTCAGCCTTCCAAGTGCTGGATTACAGGCGTGCGCCACCACGCCGGCTACAACACATTTTTTCTCATGAGTTCTTGTGATGACTGTGGTGTAAAGAAAGGATGCTAAAATACGGATTTGCTGATTTTGGAGCTGTGCGTTCAGCAGAGATTTCGGGCGACACGTCTGTCTGCATGTCGTCCGGTGGGTGCGGAAGGGCCGCCATGCTCCTGTCTCCTGGGCCGGAGCCGTCGGGTCCCTGGCTGAGGCAGAGGGTGTGAGGCTCGGGCAGGGCGTGGCCAGTCTCCAGACCGGGCCAAGGGGAAGAGACTTTCAGCTTTCTTTAAAAGAGGTGAGGGGCGGTGTGTGGGAGAGGGAGTTCTGATGGGGCAGAGGACAAGGCTTCTTCAAGGCTGGCGCCACGAGACGCAGGTACGCTTTGTCTGATGCGTTTTATTTTATTTTATTTGCAGCACCGGAGATCGATCTCAAAGCCTCACGCCTGCCAGGCAGGCACTTAAGCCACTGAGCCAAACTCCCGGCCCTAGTTTTTTGAGGCAGGGTCGCACTATGTAGCTCAGGGCGGCCTTGTGCTCGCGTTGTAGCCCAAGTTGGCCTCGAACTCACAACGTTCCTCCTACCTCAGCCTCCCGAGTGCTGGGATTAAAGGCGTGCGCCACCACGCCTGGCTGTTCCCTGCATTTTATAAGCAAGGAAAACAATGCACCAAAAACTTCTAAGTCTCGGGGAAAAGTGACAGAACCAGGAACTCGTCAAGACGCCTCTCCGCGTCCTGTGGGCTGTCATCGCCAGGTCGCGGGACTCTGGGTGGCAGCGGGAGAGGCTGGCATCTGCTTCTGGAGACGTCTGCGCGGGCGCGGAGCTGCTTTGGGGTCATTACAGCGAGCGTCCACAGAGCAGCAACTGCAGGCGGAGTGCCCCGTGGAGCTCGGTCCGAGAGACGCGAAAGACGGCGAGGATGGTGCACTCGGGTCCGCCCATCACTGCGGCTGCGGATGGACGCGTTCATAGAGCCAGGTTTTTTTTTTTTTTTTTTTTTTGAGGGAGGTGGAGCCGGGAACTGAGATTGTTAAGTCTTTATTGTGCTAAGGATACACAGTGTGGTGTAAAAATACAGTGAATATTTAAATTAAATAATACAGAAAGACACATCGCCGTCCACATGCTCCCTTTGAGCACGCTCATCCCTCATCCTTGCCGTGTTCGGTAGCCGGGCCTCTTTCCCGAGGGTCTCCAGCTGCGCTGTCCTTGTTGGCTGGATGTCCTGAATCCAGTCACAGCGTAGCCCTCTCATGGTCATCTTGACTTTGGGGAAGAGCAGGCAGCCACGTGGTGACAGATCCGGTGAGTGCGGTGGGCGAGGACGCGGGTGGGCGAGGACGCAGCGTCACGTTTTTGAGAGCCTGTCTTTCCGCTGGGCGGTGCACAGTTTCAGCAGTCACCATATTTTTGATCACAGCATGTACAGACTCGGCAGAAAGGACTCCAGACCGGGTTCAGAAAGTGGTAAAAACCATGGGATGAGTGTGTTGACAGCGAGGGGGAGGACTTCCAGGGGGAGTCGTGGCAATATGTCTGACTGTAATAAATATTTTAATTTAAACATTCACTATATATTTTAATCATACCTTGTGTGTGCGCGTTATCCACCCCACTATTTACAATCACTGTGATTTTTATGTGAAAAAAAGAACACTGTAATTCTTAAGAAAGGCAAAGAGGTCAGAATAAAGGTGGCCCCTTTAAATTTTCATTTTAAATGCAATTGTATTATAAACTTCCTCCATTCCATTTTTTCTCATTTCACAGAGGACCACTGAAACTTACATAAACCGATGTTTTGAGAACCATTATCTAAATGACTTCCTAAATATCATTCCTGCAAGATGACATCTGTTACATGTGTGTACTTTTGGAACCAGAGAGAGGGCCGGGACTGCTGTGGGGAGCTGCGGCTGTTTCCTTGGTCTGTGGGGCCCCGGCCACCCACTCGGGAGGTCTGGGGTCTGGTCTCCCGGTCTGGCCTCCCGGGTGGGCCCTGCTGCAGGGGCGGACCTGGGTGGCCAAGGCCTGGAGAAGCCCGGCTGCCCCCTGTGGGGCAGGCCAAAGGTGACCAGGGAAATGCCTTGGATAAAGGACTTTCTAAAAACAGTGCATGTATTTGTTTATATTTGGCTGGACCAGTGTAAATATTTACACTGGGAAAGGTTGGGGAAAAAATGTTACTGTATCATACAGCATTAGTAATAAGGTTCCGAGGAGGCCATGCTGTGTAGATTTTTTTTTTTTTTTTTTTTTGGTCTTTTTGAGACAGGGTCTCGTTATGCAGTTCGGGCTGCCCTTGAACTCACTTTGTAGCCCAAGCTGGCCTTGAACTTGCAGTGCTCCTCCTGCCTCAGCCTCCCAAGTGCTGGGATTACAGGCGTGCACCACCACGCCCGGTTACATTTAAATTTCTCAGCTTTTCAGCCTCTGCTTAAGGCCGCCAGTCTGGATCGCAGGACTCTCTCCACCCACCCCGACGCCCAACCCTGGGGAACACGCACACGTTTGTTGCTGCCTTGTCCTGATTTCAAAGCAATTTCTGTGTTAGTTTTGCTCTGCTCCTCACCACTGAGACGAGTGAGCGCATCCCAGACGCTCCCATGATGGTTTCGCTTCATCCCCGCAGGAGCAGCCAGCGGATCAGCGCAGAAGCCCAGGAGCTGGCGTTCGGCCCCAGAAGGCGCCCGTCTCGGGTCTCAGTCCGTGCCCAGAGCTGTAATCCAATGTGTGATTCAGGAAATGTACAGAACCTGGAAATTTACTTCTCGTAATTCTGGAAGCTCCAAAGCCTGAGCGGCAAACACCGGCAGCTTTGGTGCCTTGCCACGCTGTTGTCTGGTGGAGCCGAGGGGCGTCCTCGAGTGGCCGAGGACGGAGGGACCACGAGTGGCCTGGCCGAGCCTTCCAGCCTGCGACCGGCCCTCAGGGTCAGCAGGGCTGCACCTCCCCAGCCATCGCCTGGGGCGGGCGTCCCCACGGGGCCCGGGAGGGTCACACGCACACCCAGCTCTCGCGCGGTCTTCGGCGGTCGCCGAGGTGCTGCCTTTCTGCAGGGCGCCCTGTCGCCGTCCCCAGCTACGGTCCTGCCCGCTTGGATTTGTGATGGGAACACCACAGACAGACGCACGCGGCTCCGGAAACCGGCTCGGTTTGCCGACAGGAGCTAATTGCTCGGCACGGAGAGCGAACACAGCGGTAGAGATCAGCAGCTGGCCCGTGAGTCACATAAATAAACCCGGCGGCGGTTAGCTCGGCACAGCTCGTGCAGGCAGCGACTGAAGGAAACGAGACCGAGTGTGCGGCGTGGAGCGGCCCCAGCTCGCGGGTTCCCACGCACCCCAGGGCGCTCCATCCGGGCTTCCTTTCCACTCTTGGGTCCTCCTTGCCTTCTTAGTAAACTACCCCAAATGTATGGGCTGGGTGCAAACCTAGTGGTGGCTGCTACCGAGCTATTGCAGTGTTCGAGAACAAGTGTGTGTCTCAGAGCTGAGTCACACTGCAACCCGCACGCAAGGGCAGAGGAAGTGCGGTTGACATGAAACGTGACCACGAAACCCTGGGAGAGGAAGTGACCCACACCAGTCCCAGACAGCGTCCCCGGCTCTGGGGCACAGCCCGGGACAGTGCCACATGGTCCTTCCAGGGAAGGGAGCTTGCCGCCAGCATGGGAAACTTGAAGGATGCAGGAAGCACGCTGTTGTCGGAGAGCTCCTCAGCTGGGGGAGAAATGAAAGAACGCAGCGGCGCAGCTGAAGACACATCGCGGAAGGAGCCCGCCGAGAAAGGGCCGAGCCGTTTGCAGAAATTCTTGGCATTTTGGCTAAGAGAGGGAGTGACGGTGGAAAATGGTAGCTAACTAAGGAACGTGCATACATGTGCCCAGCACCGTGCTGTAAACCTTAATATTGTGCGTGTGTTACAAGGGATTGGGTCTTCGCACTGAGCTATGCCCCTGGCCTTGGTTAATTTTTGATTTTTGAGACACAGTCTTGGTGAGTTGCAAAGTTGCCCAGATTGGGCTTGAGTTTGCAATCCTCATTTACAGGAGGCAAGGGCCCGTAATCCTCCAGTGCTGGGACTACAGCTACGCACCGCCATGCCCAGCGTGTAAGAGGATTTTAGAAAGACCAAGAAGTCAGGAAAATGCTAGCTGAATAAAAGGAGAGCTGCCCAGGTTTCCTCTCCCCTGTCCGCTTGGCCTCCTTCTCCTGGTGGGCCTGATGTTCTGAGGTCGCTGTAGTTTTGCATCCCCACGTCCAACGACACGTGCTCTGGCCTGGGCTGACCACAGCGCCCTGTCCGCCGTCGCCGTCACACAGCTGCAGCAGCCTCATTCTTGTGATGCGCAGGCTCCTGTGAGGGCCGAGGCTGGGTTTGGTGAAATGAGCACCCACAGCGAGCCAGGCTCTGGCCATGCTGACATTTCTTGAGCAATGGACTCCTGTGTCAGTTCTGACAGGCACGGCCGGGTGCTCGGTGATCCCCTCAGCCGGGCCGGGCCAGGAGAGCCGCGTTCCTCTCTCGCAAACCTTCCTCTGTAAGCGCCATCCTCTCCGGTCCCAAGTTCGCTCCTTATCTTTATGGCCTGGAGCCCGGGTTCCTGGCGCACGGTGGAAAAATCTCCTCAGGCCCAGGGGCCCAGGGAGCAGCAGGTGGGAGGCACTGGAGCGGGAGCCCTGCTGTGCGGGGGTGGGGTGGGGGATTGGCTGCTGGTGAGTGAGTGCTTCCACAGCTAAAGTTCTGTACATAAGTGCTGTATATTTCCTTACAATTGGTGCCAAAATATAAGAATCCACAGTTTTTACACTTAACTTTATGTAATTTTTATTTTGAGGCAAATTCTCCCTTAGTAGTTCAGACTGGTGTCAACTGTGTAGCCCAGACTGGCTTTGAACTCATAGCAGTCCCCCTGCCTCAGCCTCCCAAGGGCTGGGGTTATTGGAGTGTACCACCGGTACGAGCTAAGAACCCATATTTTATTTTTTTTAAATTTTTGTTATTTTCACATTGTCATTCCCAAGTCATTCACCCAGAGAACAAGACATTTACATTCAATTGTCTGAACAATACCAGTACAAATCTTTCTCTTCGGTGAACTCAGAAAAATCAGTAATATAACTATCTTAACTATTTTTTATATACATACATATATACATATACATGTGTTGTTTTTTTCAGCTTCTCACACTAGTGAGACAATACAATGTTTACACACATATGTCTTATTTATTTCACTTATGAGTATGGTCTCAAGTTGTACCCATTTACCTATAAAACTCTCCAGTTTATCATTCTTTATGGCTGTGTAGTACTCCATTACATAAAAATACCACATCTTTTTTTATCCATTCTTTAGTGGATGGGCATTTAGGTTGTTTCCAAGATTTAGCTCATACAAACTGTGCAGCTATAAACATGGGTGCACATATATCACTGAAACCCACACTTTACATTTCTTTCTTTCTTTCTTTCTTTCTTTCTTTCTTTCTTTCTTTCTTTCTTTCTTTTTTTTTTTTGGTACCAGAGATTGAACTGGAAGCCACATAAATATCTTCCTATAGTGCTCAAGAACAAAGACCAGCGGTTCAGAATCTCATTCCATTCACCCCAGGAAAACACGCCGCTCTGTCCAGGGCTCGGACGCATTTCCTGCCCCAGAACCTGACACGCTGACCATTTACAATAAACTACAGGAAAACTGCATGCGCGACAGTGCCTCGCTGGGAGCCTGCGCTGGCCTCAAACTCGCAGCCCTGGCCTCTGCTGTGCACTGCCCTGCTCGGCCACGGGCTGAGCTGGTGCTGGGTTGGTTCGGCCCCCCGGCCACCTGAAATCCTGTGCAGTTTAGGGATCGAACCCAGACCCTGGCCTGAGGCTGCTGAGCTCCATCCGCTCCAGCCCCCAGCGCGGCTGCAGGTCGGCTGTGCTCCCCGCCCAGGGGCTAGGACACTGCGAAACCGCCCCCCAGACACCAATGAGGACAGCTGGGGACAGGAAGGAAAGGGGCCTGGGGGTGTGCAGGCCTGCGCGGAGGCAGGGACTGAGAGGAGGCAGGGCTGGCGCTGTCACGGGGCCAAGGGGACAGGGCTCCCCTGGAGGAGGGGGACCTGAGCAGTGGGACAGACACAAAGACCGGATGCCTGGCGACGGGGCCCAGGGCCTCTGTCCACACCGATGGGCCTAGGAACTGCTGGGTCTGTCCCAGAGACAGCGGGGTCACAGACGCCCTGGATGGGGGCCTGTGTGGGCGGAGCTGGAGGGGCTCAGGTCGGGAGGGGTCAGAGGCGGATTCATGGGGAGCTCAGGTCGGGAGCATCAGACCCCAGGCTTGGCCGCACGGTTCTGTTCAAATCCAGGTGACCCGAGGGATCCGCAGGCTCGGCTGGAGTCGGGGGTACTGTGACGCCGGGCGCTGCCCCGAGGCCCAGCCCTGGTGCTCCTGGGCGGTTTGGGCCCCAACTTCTCCAGGTCAGGGAGCCGCTGACCCCAGCGCCCGTCACCGTTTCAGTCAGAAGTCAGCTTGGATTTGCAAAGCGTCCTCCCGTCCTGTTCAGAAGGCCGGCGCCCCCGGGCCTTAGTCACGGAAGAAGCACGAGTGTCCCGAGAGTCGTGAGCCCATCGCTGCACGCGCCCAGGCCTGAGGGGCGACGTGGGCCCAGGAGGACAGGCCTGGGACACCTCTGCTCGCCGCCTCCAGACAGGCGCTTCCGAGCTGCGGACCACGCGGAGCCCAGAGGACCTCAGCCAGCGCTGCACGCGGAGGCCCAGCCGGGTTTCCGCCCTCACCTTCCTATTTTGCATGTCAGCCCAGGTGAAGAGTCACGTTTTTGTTTTATTTTTTATTTTTTTTAAGCAAAAACCACTTTCAAGTTTTCTGGGTGTCTCCAGGTGCAGTGGTGCATGCTTGCAATCCCAGAATTGTGGGAGGCCGAGGCAGGACGATCACAGGTTCAAGCCCAGCCTGGACAACTTGGCAACTCAGCAAGAAGCTGTCTCAAAAAATAGGTTCTGTGCACAGGCCCTGATCCAATCCC
>RJWM01030497.1:0-23353 GCA_004363535.1 Dasyprocta punctata
AAGCAGTAGGATTAGAGCCAAAATAGAAATTTTGACCCCAAACGCATACTTTGCTCACGGCCCAAGCTCCCCTCTCCCGTTCCCTCCTGGTTTTAATCCTCTGATGGAGACACGCAGACTGTGTTGGAGCATCATTAACACATATTTAAATAATTACGGAAAAATCCGCATTTTATGCATCTTTAAGCGCTTTGCCCGCCGGGCTCCGCAGCTGTCTCAGGGAGCTCCAAGCGTTTGGCAGCTTTTAGCGCGCGCCTGCCGCCCCGGCGCTGCTGCGGTCTCCGCCGGCGGCCGCTCGCACACCTGCTGCCCGCGCTCGCACACTCGGCCTTTTCTTCCCCGCCGCCCCCCCCCGGGCCCCCTTCCTGGCCAAACCTGAGAGTGCAGAATGAATGTGCCATTGAGAAGCGGACGACGGCACCGCGGCACCAGGACGGCGCTGGCCAGTGGGCGCCTCCAGCTGTGATCGAGCTGGGCATAGACGTGGGAGACCTCGCGGCCAGGGAGCAGGCACTGACGTGAAGTAGAAGACAGTGTGTATGCACACGCACATCTGTGCACACACATGCCCGCACGCAGCTACATCCACACACACCTCTAAACGCGCTCTTATGCATACATACACACACTTGTGCAGGCCTGTATGCCCACATCTGTACATACACATGCATGTGCACACATGTATGTACTGACATGCACACACCCATGCACACATCCGCACCTATAAACACACGCTGTCTATACATGACCATACTTGTACATACCCATACATACACATCTATACACACGTACATCGCACACGCGCAGTCTGTGCACACACAGCGATATACACACACCTGTCCACCTGCACATACACGAATGCATCTGCAGACACCTACACACACGTGTGTACATAGATCCACATCTGCAGATCCCTGTACACACGTTTACCCACGTCCATCCACACAACGTTTCCATGGGCATGGGGACACGTGCACGCGTGCACCGCTCACGTGGGTGCAGTGTGGCTCTGTGGTGGCATGACATCTCGTGCCAGCCGGATGGCTGGCTTTCACTGAGGAGCAGTGGCCGTGCAGGCTGTGGGCCGTGCGCCCCTCCATTCTGTGCATTGCTGTCACCGACAGCATCTGATAGCATCTTCGCAGACGTCCTTTCAATCTGGGGCAGAGGTCACCACGATGCTGCCAGCAAGGGTCTGTGTGTGCCTGCGTGTGCACAGCCGGGCATGGACATGTGCGTAGAGGTGCGTGTGCACGCCAGCAGAGTGTTGTCAAGGTGCTCACCAGCAGGGAAGGCAGCCTTGACGCTGCCTGCTGTTCCAGAGGGCGCCCCCCGCCCCCCACCTTGTAACAACACCAGGTGCTGTCCTGGGACCAGGAGGCGCTCTTTGCGTGAACCCCCAAGGCTGGAAGCTCTGCAGATGGGAGAGGCCGGTTGGGGTGGCAGGGCCCCGAGGGCCAGCCTGCTCCTGCAGGCCTCAGGGAGGTCTTTCTGCTTCCAAAGGAGCCACGGCGGTGCTGGAGCAGACCCGGATGACACCAATCACCCAGGGAGCTTGCTCTCCTGCCGTCTGTCCTGCTCCTCTCTGAGGATGTACTCGGTGCCTTCGCCAATTTCCGCTTTGGGGGGGTACCCAGCCAGTGGGGCGCATCGCCAGGGACCCCGCTCACCTCTGCCCTGGACTGCAGGGCCGCTGGGCACTTGCTCCCGTGTGGCCAGCTCGAGGGCTTCCTTCCTGCTTCCTTCAGTCCTGGCAAAGCTCTGAGTCGCTGCCTTCCTCAGTCCCCACCGCCACCCACTGGAAACTCCGCTTTGTCCCTCTGTTGTTATTAATAGTTTTCTTTGAATCAAATCCAAATCAACAAAAATATAGTTTTATAAAAATATAGTTAGCTTCAGGTAAAGAAACACTACAGTATAATTGAGATTGATGCTCTTGTTAAGATTTTTAAAACATTAAATATGCAACTATCTTAAGTCACTGTCATGACTTAAAGTACTTTATATATCAGCTGTTGGAGACTTACTGAGCTATGATAAGTGTTGCCTTGATAACTATGATAAAAAAAATCTCCCTCATGTCTAGATGAGTTCCTTTTGTGTCCTTACGACCTAGGACAAAACACTCAGTTTTTTCTGAAACTCTCTTGCAAAATGATGGCAATAGTATATGATTTTCAGGGTTGTCATAATCCTTACCAACTCATCTAGTGCTCTGTGCATCCATTCATAGATACATCCAGCCATCACATATCTGTCCCCTCTGCTTTCATATCCAGCCGTCCGCCCATCCACTCATCTACCCGTCCACCCATCATCTGTCCATCCATCCACCCCTCCATCTACCCATGCATCCGTCATCTGTCCATCCACCCACCCATCCGTCATCTGTCCATCCACCCACCCATCCGTCATCTGTCCATCCACCCACCCATCCGTCATCTGTCCATCCACCCACCCACCCATCATCTGTCCATCCACCCACCCCTCCATCCAACCATCCATTCATCTACCCATCTGCCCACCCATCCACGCATCTGTCCATTCACCCATCATCCATCCATTGTCCACCCACCCAAACTCAATTTGGTTCTAAACAAGACCACCTATGCAGGCACGCCTGAGCCCTTGCAGCTGCTAACCTGCATCATGGCCTTGCTCTGGCTCTCTCCCTCTTTTTTTTTGGTGGCACCAGGGATCGAACTCACAACCTCGCACCTGCCAGACAGGTGCTTAAGCCACTGAGCCAAACTCCCAGCCCTAATTTTTTTTTTTTTTTTTTTGAGGCAGGGTCACACTATGTAGCTCAGGCTGGCCTCGAACTCACAACGCTCCCCCATCTCAGCTCTGACTCTCTTGCTGGCTGGACAGCCCGCGCAGGTGTCCCCCGGTCTGCAGAGCTGGAGTCCCCTGCCAGCTCCCCTCTGTCCTTCTCCTTTTCCCGCAGTCCCCACCCAGCAGACGCAGCAAGTGACCAGGCGACTGAGTGGAGTGGAGCTGGCATGGACGCTTTGTCTCCCCGGACGTGAGAGCGTGGTTCCCTTTTCCCACCCCAGAAACGAGCAAAAGCACAGCGAGACGAGGCGAAGGACCCCCCGCTCCCAGTATTGTGAGTTATTTGGCTTCAGTGTTTTCTTTGCCATGAAGTCTGCAGGTTTTCCTTGTGTAACAATGCTTTTTGAAAAAAAAAAAAATGTATTTTAGAATAGACTTAGACTGACAGAGCAGCCGTGAAAGGCGCAGACAGCCCCCATTTCCCTCCCGCCCCCTCCTCCGTGACTCGCGCCCACCGAGCAGGGCCCTTGGCCAGGGGCCGTGGAGTCGGATCCACTGTTGGCCCCAATCCGCGCTTTCCTGCCTGTCCCCTGGTTTTCGCCTGATGCTGCTTTTCTGTCCAGGGCCCCACACGACAACTGTCTCCTCGGGCTCCTGTGGGCTGTGACAGTTTTCGGCTGTCCGTGTCAATCCTCACACACGTGGCCGACACAGAGCCCCCGTGGACGTCGAGCTCACTGCCACCCGCCAGGCCCCAGGACGAGTCCTGCCAGGCGCCACTGCAGGAGGTCCCCACGGGGCCCGTTCAGGCGGGCAGACTGGGAAGGTGGGTGCTGGGGACGGGGATCAGCACGTAAAGGGGGCAGAGTTTCAGTCGGGGAAGGCGAGAGTCCTTTGCAGATGGTGAGGCCGAGCGCCCCCGCCAGGGCTGTGCGCTCTGCTGCGAGTAAATAAGTCTGGCGACGGCTGGGCTCGATGGGGGTTCGCTCTCACCCCGGGGCTGGGGTGCCCACCGCAGGCCCCGCCAGGGAGGAGGCACAGGGAGCGGGGACCTCGCGGAGGGACAGGTGCCGCCTCTGCCCCGCCATCTGTGGGCCAGGAGCCATCCTCCCAGCCCGGAGGTCACCCAGGGGACAGGCTCCTGGCGGGAGGCCGTCAGCTGCCAAGATGTCACCGCTCAAAGACTGCCGAGGAGTCAGGAATGCAGAGAGGTGTGACTTGGGTGTCACGGGGAAGCCACCAGGGCCTCAGCTGCACTTCAAAGGCGAGAGAGGGAAGAGGAGCAGCCGGATCGGGTTGCCCCTGACAGGTGACCAGGCCGGGCGCCGCTCCTCCCAGGGGCTCCCGCGAGGCCCAGGACAGAGCCTGCAGCCCGACGGGCGGGAAGGGGCACGCGGGGCCAGGCCAGGGACGCGGGGGCCAAGCGGAGCCCGCCCGGATCCCCCTGGGTTGTGGGAGACGGAAGAAGACAAAACGCAGGCCCCCGAGCCTTGGCGCCTCCTCCAAAAAAGAAGGCGCTCCCCCGTCCCGGAAGTGCTCCCCCGTCCCGGAAGTGCTCCCCCGTCCCGGAAGTGCTCCCCCGTCCCGGAAGTGCTCCCCCGTCCCGGAAGTGCTCCCCCGTCCCGGAAGTGCCATCCAGCCAGCCCCCCGCCTCCCCCAGCGCCGCACAGCAGACGGGGTCTCGGCCACAGCGCAAGAACTGCTGGTGAAAAATGAAAATTCGGAAACACTGAAAGCCCAGCGGGGGAGGGCGTCCTCCATCCAGGCGGCGTCTGACCACTCCCTCCCACCGTGCGGCCTTCACCACCCGGCCAGGAACTCGGGGGCAAACTTGACACTGCCTGCAGGGAGCCTGGGGCCAGGAACCAGGGCCCCAGTGCGAAGGAGCATCGGGATTCCTGGGGGAGGTGGGGCGCGGTAAGGGCTGGGGGTGGGGACAGCAAGCTGCGGTTGCTCTTGGGGGTGGGCGTCTAAAGTGGGGAAGTGGAAGTGGTGGTGCATACCTCGAGTCCCAGCATACAAGAGGCTGAGGCAGGAGGCTCTCAGTGAGTTCAAAGCCAGCCAGGGTTACACAGTGAGTTAAAGACCAGCCTCAATTAGTTGCGGGTGGGGTGGTGGGCAGGGGCAGGGTGGTCAGGAAGGGCCACCGGTCTCTCAAGTTGCTGTGAGAAGTCCCGGCCACCGTGGACTCCCCACATGTTCAGATCTCTGCCCGAGGGAGGCACAGGTGTGCGGGGCTGGCTCCGCTCCCGAGCCCGCAGGGACGCCCACAGCTCCCGTGTGGCCAGTGACCATGGAGGGCGGCCTGCACCTGTCAAGGAGCCAAGTGACCGGCTCCTTCCTCCCAGGCCAGAGGAGCTTGGCACGTCTCCTGTTTCCAAGAGGACAGCAGGGTCAAAGAGGAGTCTCTTTCCTCACTTCCTAACCTACACACTGCTAGAAGATGTGATGCCTGGAGAGGTGGCAGCCATACTGCAACAATGAGGCATGATCTGTGTGAATGAAATGCTCAGAGTCTCCCACAGTGAAAAGGGACAGACAGCCCCTGGGATCCTGGTCTTGTTGTCCAGTGGGAGAGAGAAACAGACCCAGAAGTCAGTCAGGCGTGGATCACCAAAGCACAGTGCTAGGAGGAAAATGAGAGAGAGTTTCAGGGTGCAGTGAAATCTCCAAGGAAGGTGTGGGGCAGCAGTGGCTGGGGATCTGTGCTGCGGGCTGGGGTGCGGCCTGCACAGGACCTTTGGGAGGGCTGGCGGGGGCCAGGGCCACACAGGGGGACAAAGTGGGGTCAAGCCCCACCCACCCTCACCCCGGCCGACCTCCCACTGTCTGTGTTCACCTGGGCCCAGGTCACCACGACGCAGCCACATGGAGTCTGCATTAAAGCTCTCACCCTGTGGCTGAACTGGGAAGAGACGGCTTGTGGGAGTGAGATTTCCCAGAGGACCCTGCGGGCCGGGGGCCAGCCCTCTGCCACCCCAGCCTCCTCGCCGAGCTGGAGGCCAGTGCCCAAGACACCAAACCGCGTATGGGAAGGGGTCTCCGGAGGCGCCATGCAGCTGGAGAGAATGCCCAAAGCACAGCCGAGCGAGGGGCCAAGGCCCACAGACTCGCTCCCGTGATGCTGAGAGCCGTCTGAGAGGAGGCCGAGGGCGCGGAGGTCCGGGGTCCCGGCAGAGCCCCTGCCCCACGCTGCTGCCCCCACTCCCAGCCCTCGCCGCCCGCCCACCCTGACTCGGCTCCGGTCGGGTCTCTGCTCAGCCTGGAAATCCCGGGGTGGGGAGGGTGGGGGGCAGGGCAGTTTTGTCAAGACCTTGAAAAGAAGGTTTTTAAGGGCAACAAGGCGGGCCACTCATGAGTGGCAGGAGGCCAGCTGGTGGGGGCCGGCTGGCACCCCTCAGCACCCACTCTGGGTAAGGAGGCCATAGGCAGCCGGACGTCCACCTCAGTGCCCACTCTGGGTAAGGAGGCCGTAGGCAGCTGGACGTCCACCTCAGCCAGGCCGGGCTCGGGCTCCTCGTGGGGCCAGGTACCAGCGTGGGAACTGCGGGCTCCTGCGCCCCGGCCACTGCCAACCAACGGGGCCGTCTCCGTCTCCGAGGGAGGTGGGGGTGGGATGGCAGCTCCAGTGACCACCATGTCCTGACCAAGTGCCTGGGCCTGGCCAGTAGCATGCTCCCTGGAGACGCCCCATGGCTGCTTCACCCTGGCATTGAGGGCAGGGCTCAGGTGGCACTGGGTCCGGGCCCCTTCCCTGCCGCGGGGATGGCGGCCTCCTGCCATGACTGACAGTCGGCTGTCCCAGGAGCTTGCCATGCCCATAGGTGGGCTTCTGGAAGGATGGGTGGAGCCGAGGGGATCATAGTTGTCAGGGGGCGGGGCCTGGTGGGAGGGGCCGGCCAGGGGGCGTGGCCTGGAAGGATCTGTCTCCCTCCCGGCTCCTCCCTCCTCTCTACTTCCTGTTCATCAGGCCCTGAGCAGCTTCCTCCGCCAGACCCCACCTTGGAGCCAGCCGACCATGGACTGAGCCCTCTAAAACCATGAGCTGAAACAAACCCCTCCTCTTTAAATCGTGGGTGTCCCAGGGATTGTGTTGCAGAGATGAGGAATGTGACCAAGACGGCTCCCCAGAGCGGCCACTTCCGCCCCAGCCACCTTTGTCCTGACCAGGTACGTGTCATCTGTGTCTTCAGTTCATTTGCTTTTGTTGGAAAACGTTTACTTTTATTATTACACCTCTGCAGGACACAATGATCACGCCCTCCTGGGAAGCGGCGGGTGCGCGTAACACAGCGCAGCTCTCTGTCCCCGCCGAGAGCCCCGCACCACCGGCCCCGTTACCTGTCCTGCTCCTTGTCTTCCTGGCTTAGCTGTGTGCTGCGCTGTCTCTGCCTTAGGCTGTTGAACCCACAAGGCCCACAGGGGCGGAGTGTGTTGAACCCACTGTGAATCTGCAGGCCACGCCCAGAGGCCACAAGCACAGGTGTGGGCTCCTGGGCCTCCCTGAGAGCCAGCTGGAGGACGCCCACGTGCTGGGACAGCAAGGCCACGTGTACCCACACACCCCTGCTGCCGCAGGCTCTCCCCAGCCAACCGCCCGCCCACCCTCACGGCGGCTCATGGCTGACGTGACCGATGGCCAGCCTGTGGCTGGGAGAGGCTCAGCGATGTGTTGGGGTCACACCTCGGGGGGGCGCCAAGCTCTGTCCCCAGCTCCCCGCAGCCAGCGCCCCTCTGTCCCTCTTCACCAGCGAAAGCAGCGGCCCTGGAACAGGTGCTCCGGGATCTGGGGACGGGAAGAGGACGCCAACCATGTGGCCACGGCCTCGGCCTCACTCCTTTCCTCAAGGGCCAGCACTGGCCATCACGCACCCTCCTTCATGGTGGAGTCACGTGGGCTCCCCACGGTGCTGGGCACAGTGGCACCAGGCTCACGGGCGGCGGGCGCTGCCTCGGCTCGGCGTCTGTGTGTCCTGTGTTCTGCTTGGTCAGGTTTGATCCCAGAGGCCAGGGGTGCCCTCCATCACTTGGGGGGATGAGTGGACCCAAGGTCCCGTTGTGCTCGGCCAGGCTCAGCCTCGCAGGGTGGGGGGCAGGCACCTCAGGCCCCAGCTGCACGGCCATCCCTGCTTCGGGGACCCACAACAGAGACGGGCATGGGACAAGGTCTCTTCTGCATGCTCAGTGGGGTCCTGTCCCAGCACCCCTTCCGCCCGCCTCACCCGGCTCAGTCTGCAGGGGGAGGACTGGGACCCGGCCCAGCACCTCTGGGGACCAGGACCCAGCGTGTCAGCCTCCTCCCAGCTGCCCCTGGTGAGCCTTGCCGGCTGCCCTGGTTCGGTGCCTGCATAGACATCCAAAGGGCAGGAGGCACCCGCTGCACTCTGAACGGCTCTCAGCAGGTCTGGGGGACCCCATGGAGGGCTGGGGTGACGCGGAGCCTGGCTGATTCTCTGGTGGCCGCATCACAACTGCCACCACTCTCCCCTTCCTGAATGAGCAGGCCTTTCTGTCCACGGGTATGCAGGAGCCCCTAGAACACGCACCCCCTCTGCTGTTGGATGCAGTGTCAGATGTGAAGAAGGGGAGCCCAGACTCTGGGATACCCTCACCCCGGCTCCCCCAAGTGGAGCCTTCACCTCCTTGCTCAGAGCAAGCAGCAGACGCAACGCTTGTTTACCGCAGCCCAAGGCGGAGAGCCAGGCGCCAACGCTGAGGCCCCGCTGGTCCCAGTACTGTCCCTCGAAGCAAAGGACACCCCAAGCTCAGGTCACCCATCAGCCATCAGATCTCTATCCTCTCTTTTAAGCTGGGAAGTCCCTGAGTCTTAGGTTTTCATGGCGCTCATATTTCTTTTGCAGGACGGTTGTTTTGTAGAAAGTCCCTCCATCTTGGGCTGCCCAGTAGTTCCTCAGAGGCAGGAGCACCTCCCGATGTGGGGTGGGAGCACCATGCTGTGATGACTTGGCCAAGCAGATCCTATCAAGGGGTGCCTGACATCCTTTAGCGTTTGCAGGGGGTAACATCTTGGTCACATTGTTGCAAAACTATGATTTCACCTTGTAATGTAAGTAGCATCTTAGAGAAGTTTTGAAACTATGTAACTGTCCCATACACCTTTTCTTCCTTGATTTCCAAAAGTCTAGCCCAGGGCTAGGAACTCAGTGGCTGTTAATTGTGATGCCTGTTCCCTGAAACTCCATCCTGGCTGGACTGGGCACGCGCAGACCAAGAGGCGGGTGGCTGGGCCCTGGGCAGGGACACTGGGGGCCTTCAAGAAGAAAGGGGCTTTGGCGTCTTACTGTTCTCATCTCCTCTTTGGCAGAAGGAGAAAGGGTTCAGATAGACCATGAAGCCACCCTCCTGTGCCCAGGGCTGATGGGGGTCCCAACATCGGGAGGGCTGAAGTAGTCAGCTCCCCTGCTCCCCAAAGGAATCAGCAAAAACTCGAGAATGCGAGAGTCATTTATTCAAGGGTTTGGCCCCACCCCATCTTTTGTAGCCTTTTATTGATAACGGGAGAGTCTCTGACTTGCTGCCTATCTCCATCTATATACCCACCTTTATAATCGTATAATCACACTCTCCTGTTTCTGCCATCTAGTGATTGTGTGTGTCGTGATAAAATTATTCAGATCTATCTATGTCTATGAATTTTCTTGTCATTCGAAGTTAGTTTTTAAATGGAAATAAGAGTGGAAAGCAGTAAGGGCAAAAATACAATTTTCTTCACTTTTGTAATTGCAGTCATAAAATAATACTTTTCATAAAAAATATTTATAAAAAATATTAAAGGGGTTGGTGTTGCAGCACACATCTGTAATCCCAGCTATATGGGAGGCTGAGGCAGAAGGATCCCAAGTTTGAGACCTGCCTGGGAAACTTAGGAAGAACTTGGGTCAAAATAAAAAAGGGCTGGGGATATAGCTCAGCAGGGAGGCCTGGGGTCCATCCTCGGTACCTCGGTGAGACCAACAGGAGAGGAGATGGCACTGGCAGAAGCTGCTTTGGGAGGCCCCATGGAGCCGGCAGGCGGGGTTGCCCAGTCAGAGGTCGTCCCCGCCCCTCCGGGGCCACCTGTGTCTTGCAGACCGGCTGGTGACACGCCCAGTCCTGCCGCGGAGTCCCGGCCTCACTGCCCGTCTGCTGTGAGTGACACAACGCTGGGGCTGTGTCTCCACTGTCACAGTCACTGTCATGACCTCACCCTGAGGGCGCATGCGGGAGGCGGCTCGGTCCTGGGCGGAGCCCCCAGCATGACCTCGGTGCCTGGGAGACAGCTGGTCCCGTCCAGGGTGCGAGGACCCTGAGAAGGTGCAGCTCTCCAGGAGCCAGCAGCAGGTGCGGCCTTGGGCTTCCTGCCCCAAGGCAGTAACAGAGCCTGCTATTTGGCAGCCGGCGGGTCCCTGTACTTTCACTGCAGAATGGGGTCCAAATGGACTGAGACACTAGTTCTGCATCACAGACGGTGATGTAGGTCAGCACGTGGCCTGGCACTGCGGGTGCCCAGCCCCCTGCTGCCGCCCCTGCCCAGACCCTTCTCCCTGGGCTCTGCCCCAGTCCTGGGACTCCCTGTGGCCTCCAGTGACCAGGTCTTCCTGAAGTCGTTCTTCTCAAGCTTCCTCCACAACAACCCTGGAGGCTGTGCACCCATGCCCAGACCAGGGCAGGAAGCCGGGGGACCCCTCCAGCTCCGACCGGGCACCTGCCGTGTGGCACTGAGGCTGGGAGATGCGACGTGCGCCTGCCTCGCCTGCCTCCCGCCCTCGCACCTCTGCTCCGTCCTGGTCTGACCTCAGAGCCAGCGGTGACGATGACCGTGGAGACTGCGCGTGGGCCCGTCTCTGTCACGGGTCTCCGTCTAGGGAACCTCTGCTGAGGGCCAACCGGCCGCCTGTTCCAGAGCTGGGAAGTGCACCGGAGCCTGCTCTTGCGTGCTGCTTGGAGCTTTTAATTCCTGGATTTAGGGGTGCCAGTGTCTTCCATGTTCATTTTCCAGTGTGTGCGGGGAGCATCCCTTCATCCTGGAACCAAAGTTCTTCCTGGACCCTGACTGGTCAGTCCCAGTCAGTAGGTGCCAGGGGACTGCCAGGAACCAATGGACTGAAGCCCGGGCACGCGAACCAATCACTGGCCAGTGGGAGGGGCTTGCTGTATTAATTGAACCAATCAGGCTCCACCCCCGAAACGCAACAGACCCCCGGAGGGGCAGGAAGTGGGAGCCCTCGGGCTCTGCTCGGGGAGCTGGAGTGAGTGGTGTGGGTGGAGGAGAGCAACGCCCACAGTGGTCCCCAGGGTGCAGATCAGCCCCGTGAATCCCTTGGGAGCCCCTGGTTCTGCCCTACTGTGCTCAGCTGCTGGGGACAGTGTCAGCGACCCAGCCAGCCGGCGTCCGCATGTGTGCGTGGTGCACAGGGACGGGTCCTTCTGGTTCCCTTCCACGGGGACCCCTGCAAGGGTGAGTGCTCCCCAGGGCCTGGGTCACCTAGGAAGAGGATAAGGCTCCGGGGACAGCTGGTGGCCACGGCCACATGACAGTGGGAACGCACCCTAAACCCACACACTGTGTACTTGAAAACAGTTGTGAGGCCGGGTTTTATGTGTGTTTTTCTGATTTTTACAAAAATAATCTTTTGGAGAGCTGCTCCCTGTGAAAGTGGGGGTGCTAACCCCTGTTACAGAGGGGCTCCGCAGCCTTTCCCCAGCCACAGCTCTGAGCGCTGTCCCTCCCCTGGTGAACGTCACCTGGAACAGGGGCGGCGGTACAGGGAGCCTGCTTTGCAGGGTCGGGGATGAAGGTCTTCCCACCATGGTTCTGGGGCTGGCTGCGTGGAAGGGTCAGGGCTGGGCATCACGAGCGCTGTTGGGGGCCGAGCAGGGAGGGCTTGTCTCAGCGGACCCCTCCCCCAGGCTGTCACGGCACTGCCCTGACTCTGCCGGTGTCCCCTGGGCCCACCCCACGTGGGCTCCATGCCTCAGGGGGTGGCCCTTCTTGGACCAGTGTTGGGGCTCTGAGAGCTGGACCCAGCATGTCCCCCAAAAGCTCATGGTCCCCTTTTGGTGGTACTATTGGACGTAGGTGACAATTTGAGGAGGTGGAGTCTAGTTGGAGGGAGTGACAGAGGGTACTCCCAGAAGGGGAGATGGGGACCCTGGCCTCCCTTCTTCCTGGCCACCATGAGGTAAGCAGCTGTGCTCCACCACACCCTCACCATCGCATAGCTCTGCCTCCTCACACGGACCAGACACCATGGGCCAAGTCACCACAGGCAGAAATCCCTGACACCATGAGCCAGAACCGATCTTTCCTCCCTTAAACTGAGTTTCTCTTTTGGCACAATGACAGAAAGCTGACTAAAACAGGAGCACTAATGCTGCCTGGTTCTTGATTCCTGTTTCAGGTTCCCTATTTCCTGTTTTGAGCTTCCTATTTCCTGTTTTGGGCTTCCTGTTTCCTGTTTGGGACTTCCTATTTCCTGTTTGAATAAGCCAGTACTAGATATGGATACTAGAAACAGGTTGGAGGCTGAGAAAGAGGTTGGAGTGTTTCCTCTCTGCCCTTCCTTCCTGCTGTAGGTCTCCCCAGCTCTCCCCTGCCCATTTCAGCCCAGGTGGTGAAGACTCCCCACTCTGTTAGCCCTGGATGCTTCTCATCCTTTGTTGGTCCCCAAAACTCTACTCCGGCTCTGTAAATATTCCCGTGGTGACATATTCTTCAGCTACTTTCGGGGCACGCGTTGCTTTCTTAGTGAGACCTTGACCAACACAGGTGTGGAAAGTCAGACCACGGGAGTACTGAGATCTGTGTATCATGTGCAGTTCTGGAATCCAGTCAAGGTCTCCTATCAAAAAGTGAAGTGAAATTTGTAGGGCAAACGAGAGGCAGGGCTGCTCCTGTAGACATGACCGGGTCCCCAGAGACCAGCCTGCAGGGACCGACCTCCCACACCGCCCTCAGGCTCAAGGGGCTCCGAGGTCTTGGAGCTGGCATGAGACTTAAATTTGAGCCCGGTCTCTTCTGTGTTACTAACTACTGCATTTCCGTCTTCCCCTCTCCTCAAGTCTTCCACTTCCACAGAGTCAAAGAAAACAGATGCAAAAGTTCTTTAGGAGTGCTGAGCCCAGCGCAGTGCTTATAACTTGTGGTCATTGGACCTGGGGGGGTGGTGCACCAGGACTCCTTCGAGGGACCCCCTCAATCAGCTTATTTTCAGGAGTCATTTGCCTTTTCCTCAGAGTTGCTGTTCTCCTGGATTACCCGGAATCAGGGGTGACACGATGTCAGAGCACGGATGGGACTGTGGGACCAACGTGATTACGTGCTTGCAGCTAAAAGAGTGTCATTTAGAAACGTCCTCGATGACGCGGTGACATTGCTGCTGTGATTGCACGTCAACCCCAGTGTTCCATGAGATGAACTGGGAGAGGCACGAAGTGCACCCCTCCCGCACCCCGTGTCCGGAGGCCCGTCACCCACAACGCCTGACCATCTCCGGGAGGCACCCGCTGCGGCCACTGTGGTGTCAGCCAGGCCACCCCTGCTCTGCCGGTCGTCTCGCGGGAAAGCTTGACTGGCAGACCGGCCCGGGCGGCTCAGCCGCGCCCTGAGCACACAACAGTTTGAGCAGAACAAAGCGAGCAGGTCACATCCCGGGAAAATTTAAGCTTTCAAGCAACATCAGAACTTCACGCAGCTTGTGTGCACCGCGGTGGGCCTGACCACTTTCCAACACATCCATTCGTGAGGATTTTTTCTCATGAAAAACATGTGCAGTTTTTCAGACCGTACCGGGGCAGGCACTGATGCTTGGGTGGGCCGCTTACCCCAGGGAACCGACATTTTCCAAATGACCCAGTGGCAAACCAAGAGATCCTCATGGTACTGGACAGACAGCAAAGCCCTGCTGGGCTGGCTTCAGACGCCCAGAGCAGTGAGCCTGAGGGGCTCTGTCCTGGTGCAGTATTAAAAGGCCACCGGGTTCCAAAGAGGCCGCTGGCTCCTGCCCGCTCTGGCCACGTATCCCTGTGTGGGCAGGATTTCTTTAAAACTTCAACAACTCAGCGTGCTGCACCAGATGGAAAGCAGAAGTAAATAAGAATAAGCAGCTGCTTCCGCTTGTGCCAGAGATGAAAGGGATTTGTAAAACGGTAAAACAAGGCCAATCTTCTCACTACTTTTTGAAGAATTTTGCAAAGTATACTTGAGTTTCCTAAAATACGTCGCTCGCGTTAAAGCGATGAGTCTACTCTTGTTCTCTTGCATGGCTCACTGGATAAAATATCCGAAAACTTTTATCACTTGGAACAACAAATTCTGTAACTGTGTGGATAGAAGCTGCGCGGGCAAAAGCTTGTGTGATCTTTCCTAAGTTCTCAGAGTGCAAAGAGCTTGAGGGACCCCCAAGCTCGAGCACCCTCGGTCCTGTGGCACAGCACAGTGAGTGCCGCCATCGCCGGGCACCTGGGCAGTGGCAGATGGAGCAGTGACAACTTCCAGGTCTGTGCAAGGCCAGCGTGGCCACCGTGCCATGCACCCTGAGATCACCGGGTGAAAGGGGTCTCGAGGCTCACTCTTGCTTCCATGAGGTGCGCTATGGTTGTGTCTGGATGTCCCCCCAAAGCCTCATGCAGTCATGCGGGCGAGCTTCTAGAATTTGTGATTGATTCATGGTCCAGTGCTGGGATTACGAGTGCGAGTGCTGCTCCCGCCCTAGGGTGGGTGTGGCCTATGTGCAATATAAGGGCCAGGAAGAGTCTTCTCTCACGCTCCTCCCTTCCTGCGGTTGTTACTTCTGCCATCTTCCATTGCCATCAACTGTTGCCCTCTGCCATGAGCCACCCTGCCGCGGACCCAGCAGACTACCGACTGAAACCTCTGTGAACTGTGAGCCAAATAAACCTTTCCTTCCGTCTTAGTTACTTTGTCTCTCATTGCTGAGACAAAACACCTGACACTCAAAATTAGGGAAGGAAAGGTTTATTTCTTGTAGTTCTTAGAGGTTTCAGTCCATACCCAGCTGGCTGCAAGGCAGGGTGGTGTGACTGAGGGGCAGCCGTTCATAGCAGCCGCAAAACAGCAAGGCGTGAACTGGAAAGAGGGAAGACACGCCTCCTTCCTGCCTTTGCAGTGTATGTCAGCTCCAGCCCTGGGTGGGTGCCACACTCACACCGTCAATCCCAGTGCCAGACAACAACCAATCGAGAATGCCAGAGTCAGTGGCATCCATGCCGCGATTACATGAGACTTGGTGGGGCCACAGGACCATAAACCGTAACACCTTCCCTAATTTTGGGCATTGGGTATTTTATCTCAGCAAGGAGAGACAAGTAACCAATACAAGTTGTGATCTGCTACATAATATCTTAAGACTGGGAGAGAAATGACAAGGAGCTAGAAACACTCCTCAGCCTAGCTCAACCCACAAATCCTGTGGACGTGTGTGGACACATCAGGCAGGGCTCGGGAGTTCGTGCAAGGATCATTAGTTCATCAAAACGAGAACAGTTATGAACTCAAGCAGCTCCTGGGCCGGTTCCTGTCCTTTCCTTAGCCTTGGTTTTCTCCTACAGGTGCCACCCGCAGGGGCGTTTGTGTGCGTGCACGTGTGCGTGTGTGATGCGGGGGGCGAGGAGGCTGTTGCAGAGAGCGGGCCGGACGGCCCGGAGTGTGCGAGGCCCGTCCCCAGCACCTCTTCGGTGCTCCCGCTCCCCACGCTCTGTGCAGCCCGTAGCTGGGCGCTGCCGCCCTCCTGTTCTGTGCTGTGGTGGCCGAGGCTACTCACAGGGGTGAGTGTGACAGGGTCTGTCACACACAGAGGCCCCGTCAGGGCTAGTGCCTGGACCTCCCCTGCATTCATGGATAGGGCATTCCGGAGCCGGCTGGATCTCGACTGTATATAAACACAGACTGAGCATGTGTGATAACTAAATTAGCTTGCTGATTGGTTTACTGTAGCTCTGAATGTGGATACTGGAAGCCCCACTTTGGGTGTGAGTGGCGCCAACCAACAGGCGGGCCATGCCCCTGCTGGCAGGGGACATTCTGCTGGGTGGCAGGGTCAGCTCTGGCCCTGCGGCTGTTGGCTTCTGGGTGTTCAGAGTTCTGACGAGCTGTTTGTCTATTGTTACTGGGGACTCAACATCAAGGGTTGTAGCCACCAAGCACCTGCGGAGCACCTGCAAAGCACCTGCGGAGCACCTGTGGAGCACTTGTGAAGCATCTGCGGAGCACCTGCGGAGCACCTGCTCCGTGCCAAGCACCACACTGAGCACTGAGGACTGTCTCGACCCAGCAGAAGAGAGGAAATCGCATAGCTGGCGCCAGTATTTAGGGTGCCGGGATCACCCCTGTTCCTGTCTCCTTTCTCATGGTGGAGAAATAAGCAAATGAGTAAGCAGATTTTAAAAGCATCTCTGCGGCTGAGGGATGAGGATGGAGGCTTTGCTCCTGCCCAGAGTGACCAGCGTCTCGGGGGCCGGAGTCCAGCCAGCCTGCCGTCTCCACCTCTGCCCGCCTGTGCCGCTGCTGCGGGGGCCGAGTCCACAGGCGCAGGCTGAGACCCCCACCGCCCGAGAGCAGCGAGGGAGGCGGTGCAGGACAGCAGGGCTCGGACAGCGTCCCCTTCATGACAGCCGGGTGACGGCTGCCCTCGTCCTGGTCAGGAGTGAGGGGGAGGCCACGTGGACGGGGGGGCTCCTCACCTGGCCGCCTCCCTGGCGAGTGGGCAGAGCGGAGCCCAACATCAGGACTCCTTATTGTCCCCCGGAGGAGACACGGGGTTTGGGACCTGGAGGCTGGGCAGAGGGGCGGGGACAGCTCGGCCGCAGTCCCCCCCTCCCCGAGCAAAGTCCCCTAGGGGAAGTAGGCTGTGGCAGAGCCCGGAACAGAACGGGGCATTCAGGCGAGGCTGCGGGTTCCGTTCCTGCCGCCCCAAGCTCAGCCGTGACTCCAGCCCACTGGGAGCTCAGCTGCTCACTCCAGGTGGAAACGCTCGGTGTTTGGAGTGAGACTGTGATTTGGAGAAAAGTAAGAATCCAAACCCGCCAGCAGGAAGAGCTGACCCTGCGCTGAGCCCGCAGGGAGGGCGCTGCAGACGGAGGTCAGGGAGCGGGGCCGGAGGAGGCCAGCCTGCAGCGAGCGGACCAGGCGGGGTCCCGGCCAGGAGCAGGGTGGGAGTGCTGGGGTGCGGCCGGGCCCCTGGGCAGACATCTTGGGAGTGTGACTGACAGATCATGGTGCAGGGCTGGGCGTGAGAGGCGAGGATGGCTCAGGAAGGCTGCGGCTACCGAGAGGAGGGTTCTCTCCTCCTCGCGGTACTGGAGACCAAACCCAGGGTCTTCGTGCTGAGCTGCACTCCCAGCCCCTTCTCCATTTTTGTTTGGAGACAGTATTTCACTCATTTCTTAAGTTGCCCAGACTGGGCTTGAACCTGCAGTCCTCCTGCTCAGCCCCCGAGAGTGCTGGCTTGTGGGCACAGGCCACCATGCACAGCTAGGGGAGGGCTGGGCCGTGTTCTGGGGACCCAGTCAGAGACTTCAGCTGGCAGGGGCTCAGGAGAGCGGCGGGCTGGGGAAGCCGTCGAGGGACCCATGGGCTCCAACTCCGGGGGCAGTGGGAGGGACGGAGCCCAGAGTGGGAGGAGCAGCCCGGCTGTCCCTGGATGAAGCCCCCAGAGCCAGAGCCCTCGGCCAGGGTGCGGGGAGCACGCGGTGGGATTTGCACGCGGCCTTGGTGCCTCCAGGCTCCGCTGAGCGCAGACTGTGAGCCAGACCTGGACCCCAGCAGAGCGGGGCCCCCGGGGACAGGAAACCCAGGTCCGCCCCCCGCTGTCCGGTGGGGTTAAGAGCCGCAGGGCCCTGACTGCCCTTTCCTACGTGCGCCCCTCCACCTGGTGTGGGTGCCCTCGGGGGCTGTGTTCTGCTGTTGGGGGAGGGGGCGACTCCAGGCAGCGCTGTATGGAGGGTGCTGACCGCACCGGGGTCTCCCGCCCCCCCCCCCCCCCTGGCCCAGTGCCAACAGCCTGGCTGGGCCACGCGTCAGCGCCCCACTGGGGTCTCCCCCGGGAGGAAGGGCCCCTTCATCTCCCGGCGCAGCGTTTCCCTGACATCCTCCAGCGCTCACGCAGCCTGGTCTCAGCAGGCGAGGGCATTGGGTCATCCCCACGACAGGGCCCACAGCAGAGCCCACCATCCGTGGGCCCCGCGGTGCCCACCTCTGGCTGCAGGGCTGGGGCTCAGAGCAGAGGCCGCCCAGGGCCCTGCCAGTGACGAAGAGCAGACAGACAGACACGCCCGCCACGGCCCGGTAACTCCACCGCTGTTATTTACGTGCCATTTCGCTTGCTTGCTCGTAACCCAAAACCTCGGCTGCCACCCAGGCCCCGTGCGCCCCAAATGCGGGCAGCGGGCTGAGCCTGGCTACCGTCGTGGCGGCCCCCAGCCCCCCGCCCGGCGCGCCCGGCCTGCCTGACTGAATGCGCTGTTTATTATTGTAGAGAAGTAATTTTCAAGGGGGCTGCGATTCTTGTGAAAATTGAGGTAAAGAATGTAAACCACATCCAGGCTGCCCCCACCCCGAGGCTTCAAAAGCCTCTTGTTCCACAGGCCCCGCAGTCCTGCGGGCCGCCTGAGCTCCAGGGGCACGCGGCTGGGCCCTGGGGGTGGACACAGAGCGGCCAGTCGCGTGCCCACCTCAGGGCCAGTGCCGTGGTCAGGGCCCAGAGGCACCTGCTGGGCCCTGGGCTTGGGGACAGCGCTGTGCGCGGAGGGGGCATCTGCAGCAGCCCGGGGGCCAGCACCTCAGAGCCTGGGCTCTGTCACGGGGAGCACGGATGGAGCAGTGACAGCTTTAACTACCCGCCGGAGAGCGTGGGGGGCCGGAGAGGCCCCGTCCTGCCGCTGCTCTGCCCCTGCTGGGAGGGAACCCGGCTCCTGCCTCCAGGGACCGCAGTTTCGGCAGCTGCTACTGCAGACCCTGGCCACCTGCGGCCAGGGCCGGGAGGATTCGTACCTTCCCCCAAGATGGCCTTTAGCGGGACGCAGCCAACGTCCCATCTCACAGACGTGACGAGGGCCCAGGGCAGCAGGGCACCGTCTTTGGCGTGGTAAAAGTGACCAGCCCTGGGCACAGGCGCTGACCGTGGGCCCCAGCACACTTGGAGGGCAGGGCGGGGGACCGCAGAGGTGGGGCCCGGGGTTGGTCCTGAACCTACTGCACCTCCTCCTTTGGAGCCCCCAGTTCCACAGTAGAGAAGCGGGGGCTGGCTCAGCACATCCGGGGCAATTTAGGCCGGTGGGTGGCGGTGGGTGGTCTCCTAATCACCGGACAATTAGACGTGACAAGGCCCCTCCCCGAGTCCCCAGGCCAGGCTCCTGCAGGAGCTCAGGGCCCGACAGCTGTGGGGGCTGGGGGAGCGGCACCCAGGTGTCCGAGGAGGGTCTGGCTGTAGAGCCGGAGCCAGAGCCCGGGGTGTCTCTGTAACAACCGCCACTGGGGGTGCAGGCGAGGGCACCTCCACACCCCACTCCTACATCCTACGGGCAGGGTGGGGCTGCCTCGCTGGGGAGTTTTGGCCCCCGTCTTGGGGGTCTCGAGCTGTCCAAAGTGTTGAGGGAGGGGCCTCGGGCTCCCTCTGGCTCCTGCCCCCCGTAGAGCACCGGCCGGCTCCGGTGGAGAGTGGGTGACACAGAGGCGGCCATGCCGGGCGCAGTGAGGACAGCCCGCCCGCCGCGGAGGGTCCCGGCAGGAGCTTCCCAGCAGCCTCCAGCAGCCAGCAAGGCCCGGCTTCCTGCTCATTTGCAGGTGCCGAGGAGCCTCGGCAGCAACTGGACAAGGGCAACGTGAGAGTGGTGTGCGTGCATGCCTGGGTGTGCGTACTTATGACTGTAAAGGGAGTGTGTGTATGTGCAGGTGTGTGCTTGGATGTGAGTGTGTGTGTGTGTGCACAAGTCCAGAAGAGCTCTTTCAGATAAGATAACATTTTGGAAGTGATCTGTGGAAGTGAGGGCTCCAGTATCTGAGGGAACAGTGTTGTTGTCATGGGGATGGCAGGTGCAAGGGTCCTGGGGCAGGGCCAGGACCAGTGTTGTTGTGCCACAGCCTCAGCACACAGCAGTGGCTGGGACTGAGTTCCTGGCATCAGGGTTTTTGGCATTGACATCTGCTCTCTGAACACTGTTGGAAATCTTGGGGAGGCCACCCCATGGCCAAGTTGTTCAGCTTCAGTGGGGTGAGCCTGTCCCTTCTGGCCTGAGCTCAGAGGAAGGTCAGTTTGTAGGGCAGAGGCCCAGGTAGAAAACCTCAGAGATGCCGCCATCTCAGGGAGGGAACTGCACCAGTGTCCTCGTAATGCAGGCTGCCGTCGGGGCAGAGCACAGAGTAGGACACTCAGGAGTGCGCGGGCAGCAGTGTGACCGGAGTGGAGGCGTCCCTGTGTCTGCGGGACGTCCCTGCGGCACTTTTCACTTTCTCAGATCTTCAGCCACGTCCACATCACCGGGACTGTGGCCCGGAGAGGACCAGAGTTCAAAGACCCTGGCCACAGACACTGGAAATGCCGGGTGAGCGGGGATGGGGGGCAGGCAGGTGGTGAGCTGGGAAGGTGGTGGCCTCAGGGAAAGCTGGAGACCAGCCCCTGACCACCTGATGTCCCCTGTGTCCATAAGGTGGCAGGCGTCCCAACAGGGCACCAAAGAAGCGAGTCAAAATCCAAATCTGCAGTGTGGCATTGGCATCACACAAACCAGGACGGGAAGACACCGTGTGGAGCCAAGGGAGTGGTGTCTCCCGTGCATGGGGAGGGGGGACAGAGGTGCCCGGGGGCGGAGAGGGGGTGGTGGCAGCCAGAAGTGACCAATGGCAACAGTGCCAGGGACATCGCCCCAGTGGTGGACCAGACGTGACAGCTGCCGGACTCTCTGTGGACGAGCATACATGGGTCCACCATGTGTCTGCGTGTCATTCCCAATTTAGAATCAGCAAATGACCACACGGCCACCAGGAGGGAAAAGGACAGCCTCGCTGGGAGGAGGGGGCGGAAGTCTGGGTAGAAATTCTCGGGCGTCACATCAGGGGGTGATGGGGCCACGTCCCCAGTGTCCTGTGGGAGAGCAAGTGCCATCCAGACCAGCCCCCTCCCTCCCAAGCACAGAGACAGCAGAGGAGGATTCACAAAAACAAGCGGGACCCAAACCCCAGGTCTCAAGCTCTGTCCCGCCTGGGGCACCAGGGAGAAGCGCTCCGCACAGCCAGCAACCACAGTGGCGGAGACACAGCAGTGTGCCTGGTGGCGGCGGTGACTTCACGCCCTCGGGGCACTCCCGGGCAGAGGGACTCCTCAAAGGCACCAGCCCCGCGGTCCTGAGGCAGGGGGCGACGGCTCGGGTGGGGCCGGACGGGACTGTGCCACCGAGCCCTCCTGAGAAGACTTCGAGAAAGCACCGTGTTCGGTAACCATCGGTAACCACGTGGGATTATTTCAGCAGTTTCCTCGGGGTCCATTTCTTCCTGAATTTCTCAAACGACCACGGTCTCAACTTACAGCGGCCTGTCTGGGGGAACTAACCTGCATTCACTCGGCCCTTCGGTCTCCTCTTCCAGTAAGGGAAGACAATTAAAAAGGCATCGACCGTATTTCACAGAGAAACAATTTGGGGCAATTGGCTCGTCTCTTCTTAGGAGTTGCTGATTAATTTTTTAAAAAGTGAATGTGAATACTATTTGAAAAAGTAGCCCCCGATTTGGGGGCACCAGGGATGGGTTTCGTGGAAGACGTGTTTCCCACACAGCGGGGCCGGGGGGTGGCTTGGGGTGGCCGCAGCTCGTTGCATTGGCTGTGCGCTTCCTGCCGCTCACAGTTCCATTGGGATGTGTAACGCAATAATCCTGCAACTCGCACCCTGCAGCGTCGGCCTTGCAACTGGACAGTGCCGTCTGGGGTTGTGGGGACCGCGGAGTATGCTGCTTCCGGGCCGTCTGCTCTGAAACCCCGCAGCTTCATTCCGGCGGCTCTCGGGGAAGGAAAGCCTGCTTCACAAGAGAGGGGCTGCGGGTGGGAGTGCGCTGAACCGGGCTTTCGTGGCCGCGATTTTAACCCGGATTCCGTGGAGACCCAAAGTTGTCTCAAACACTCTTTTAAGGCCGCCAGCATCTGTGATTTCAAGTTGCTGAGCCTCTGCCAGCACAGACAGGTCCACACCACTGGCCATTTCCCACCGAGGCCATGTAGCCCACGCCAGTCCGCGGTGGGCTTTGGTGGCAGGAGGTAAGGCTGGAGCCCTGCGAAGGCTGAGACGGGCGGCCCACGCAGCTGGGAGGAGGACGCCCCGGGCTGAGTCTCTTTCAGAATCTCTGCTGACTTTTGAAGCCCCGAACATCCCAGTGCCCCTCGCTGCCCCTGTCCTTCCAGCTTGGCCCTGCAGCATCCGCTTCGTCTACCGCCTTGAACACGGCTGTCATTCTCCGCTCAAGTGACAGAGTTCCCCGAGCAGCTTGAATAGGTCGCATGGGAAAGCGAGTGTTGTGACCCATTCATGTCTCTGATATGTGCCACCAGTGGCGACTTTTTCTAAGAGAAATCTCTGGAGCCTTTCTCGTACCTCAAAGCCCCTGGCCCGCAGTCCGAGTGCTCTGTGAGCAGATGGCGACAGATGCGAGGTAAGGGCGGGACGTTCATGTGGTTGACGGTTTCCATCACGCCCTGCAAGGCTTTCTGTTCAGGTGACATTTTCCAGGGCCAGCTTTTCTCCATGGACGGCACAGTGCGTAGATTCCCGTTCGGAAGCGGCCTCTTTGACTAGAAAGCCCTCCAGCCACGGCAGCTGCTCCGTCTGTGCACGTGCACCCACAAAACGACCAGTTCGGGTTTCTGGTTTTGCAGTTATTCAAACGCTTGGCTGCTTCTGCAGCGATGGCGGCTTGGTAGCACGTGTGCACAGAACATACCCTCCTGCACTTCCTCCCGAAAGATATATCGCACAAAGCCAAGCAGGGCTGCCTGCTGTCGACGTTGGTAGACTTGTCAGCCTGGATGGCAAACCACCGCTCCTCACTCCTCTCAGGCTCAGCGCCCTGACCCACCCCTCCTCCCCCACCGCCAGGCCTCAGCGTCCGCAGCTGGTTCATCCACATGTGTAGCTTGGTGCCAGCAGGAAGGGGACCCCGGCCCCCTCTTGAGCTGCAAAAGTTCAGGACAAAGGAGCTCAGCGGTGGGCAGGGTCCGCTCCTCACCCCAGGTAAAGGGGCCGCCCTGAGAACGGTGCCCTCGGGGCAGACGCACGGGATGGAGGCGTGGCCTTCGGCGACTGCCTCTGCGCTTCGGTCCGTGGTTTTTCCTTTTGCAAAACCCCAGAGCCTTGTCTTTTAATGGACAGCTTGTCTCCACGTGGGGAAGCAGTCTGGAAGTTTCCATGGCTTCGCTGGACAGCTGTCACCTCTTACTCCACAGAGAAGGCTCAGAGAATGTGACCTGCCTGTTGTGTGACCTGCGGTTTAAGTAGGATCCTTGGTATTTCCTTCTCAAAACAACCTTCATCTTCTTCTCCTTTTTCTTCTTCTTTTTCTCCTTCTTCTTCTTCTCCT
>RJWM01030498.1:0-23355 GCA_004363535.1 Dasyprocta punctata
GTGGATGATGGATAGGTATCTGGATGGTGGGTGGAGGCATGAATGGTGGATGGGGGGCAGGTGGGTGAGTGGGTGGACACCATGGAAGTGGTTAAAAGACTCGGGCTTCTGTCCCTCACCCTCTGCCTACTTCAGTGTTTAGGGAGTAAAGTCAGACACCCCTGCTCAAGCCTTCGTCTCCATCCTAGCCCGTTTCTCCTGGTCTGAGCATCTCTCCAGCCCGCAAGTGGGCAGCTCTGAGGTCTGCACTTCTACTGCAGACCCGAGCCAGGCCAGCCCTGCGGCAAGTCCAGGGCCCCATGCTGTTCACGCAGATGTGGTGGAGGGAGCCGGCCTGCCGCACCAGCTGCCTCAGGGTGCAGAGGAAAGGGACGCAATGACTCACGTGGCCACGCTGACCCCTGCTTTGGGGCTGTGTGACAGTCGCAGACTGTGAGGCCGGGTGGCTTCGTTCCACAGCTGCCTGCAGGGCACTGCTCTTAGCTCGGCTGTTTGGCAGGGGGATTCGCAGTACAGCATAAGTAGAGGCACTAGTGGGGAATCACCTTCGGTCGGAGCTGTCACTGAGCACCTTGGTCCGCCCCTGCAAGCGTCTGTCCACATACCACTCCCACAGTCTCTTCTCCCAGCCAAGCGGGCCCTGGGCCACGGTGCTCTTCCCTATGCTCTAAGTGGGAGGCAGCCACCTCCACGGCCTCCGCAGACACTTCCAGCAGCCCCTGCTTCTCATTTCTGACTGCGACCACAACTCCCAGGGGACCCAGAAGCCATGAGTCCTCAGGCTCTGGGACCCGGCTCTGGGCCCGTGGGAGCCTGAACTCACAGCCCCTGTGAGGCCAGAGTCCCTGTCTGCTGCCAGCCCTCCCCAACCACGGCCTTCCTTCTCCATGCTGGGGCGCCGAGCTGCACCCCTCAGCACACGCACCTTGCACAGCTCCCCTTTCTATCTTCGCACCCTCTTTTCACAGTCCTGGGGGGGCAGGGACTTCACGCTCAGCTGCAGCCCAGCCCGCTTGCACTTCCGACTTTGAGACAGCATCTCACCAAGCCTGGGCTAAGAGCAACCCCGTGATCCTCCGGTCTCCGGCGCCCAGGGAGCCCGGGTTCCAGAGGCCTGCGCCTCGCTGGCCCTCCTGTCTTCTGCCAGTCAGACTCTCGTCTGCTTTCTTACTTTCGGTATAGAAGTACACTGGTGAGTGTTCTCTCTCCTGCCCTCCGGGCCTCTGCTTGGCGTCAGGAGTCAGGAACGTCAGGGCTAGAAACACGCTGGGGCTTCCCTCAGTCTTCCCCACTGCAAGCCAAGGCCCTGCATCACGGAGTGCCCTTCCCCACCATGGCCCTGTCCCTGACCCCACCCCAGCCGGGATGAGGCCCCGGCAGGAGGAAGGCAGCGCTGCAGAGAGGGGCTTCCGACTCTGACATCGATGCCGGCTTTCCTGGAGACCAAGGCGCCGGGCCCTGCCTCCAGCTCCATGTCATCAAGGCCACCGAGCACTTCCAAGGGGCAGCCTCCAGGGAGCCTGGGCATAGGCCTCCCTCTCCCTCTGCTCCCTGAGAATTCGCTTTGTGATCACTTGGCTCACACCAACACGATTTAGCAGCGCAGTGGATTAATGGTCAACTTGTAACACCCAGCTGAACTGAGTCAGCGTGGTGCTGGGTGTGGAGGGCCCATCTGAGGATCGCTGCCCACAGCATGAAAGAAGAACTGGAGGGGAAGATGGTGCACTGTTGATTCTCCTGGAGGAGCTTGCATGCTGGTTTTCCTGACAGGAACTCGGCTGCTCTCATTGTTGGAAGAGCTCGAGTCCTCACTGTCACTGAGGATGGCTGTGGATTTTTCAGTGAAGCTCTGGTCCTTACCTTGAGCGTTGTTTCCTGGCTCCAGTGCAGATCTCTCAGGCGCTGGCAGAGGTCTTTCATCCCGCTGGCACAGACTTTCCTGGCTTCCACCGCTGACCTTCGAGCCTTTCCAGCACAGATCCTTGGTACAGATTTGCATGGGATATTGCTGTGGGCTCTAGATCTCCTGCTGGACTCGTCCAGGACACTGCCGTGGGATTCAAGCCCTCAGTCGGATTCTTTGAGTCTCTAGTATATGGGTAGATCTCCTGCACTCTTTTGCATTTGACTTTTTGGGTGAATATTATAAAATAATCCTATAAATTATGTGTCCTGTACTAAATTGTTTCCCTTGCAGACCCTAAGACAAGCAGGGAAACTCAAGCCGACTTTGGAGGAGACGACCACACCCACAGAGCACTTTGGTCAGACTGGGACAGCTCTGACCCATACGGGTCTGTCCTGCCAGTGCAGTACAGGTACAGACATGGCCTCTCAACCCTGGGACCTCTGAACTCTTAAACTGAACGCAGTGGCGCACACCTGTAATCCTAGCTACCCGGGAGACAGAAAGAGGATGGTAAGTTCCTACTCAGGAAACTGAGGCAGATGGATGTCAGCTAGGCAATTCAGCAACAAACTGCAAAGGGGTGGGGGTGCAGCTCAGAGCAGTGTGCTGGCGGAGCACCCCAAGGCCCCGGATTCCGTCTCAGGAGCACAGGACTCAGTGTCGGGAGCCTGGCAGTCGCCTCGCTTTGGTCCCCGCAGTCATTCGCACAGCCCCACGTCTCTCCATCTGGAAGCCAGATGCCCAGAGTCCGGGGTTTCCAGGGAGTAGACAACGAGAGCCTTTGGGCCCCCACTCACGACCTTGCCACTTCCCATGGCTTCTTTCCACCTGGGGGTCAGCTTAGGAACTTGGGGCGCCAACCTCTCCTCCCCAGGGCGTGGAGGAGCCTGGAGTCAGTGGCGCCATCACCTGGGCTGCTGACTGCACATTTGCAGGGTTCCTGGGACCTTTAAAAATTCCACGGCAGGCATGATGGCACATGCCTGTAATCCCAGCACTCAGGAGACTGAGGCAGGAGGAATGCCATGAGTTTGAGGCCAGCTTAGACTACATAGAGAGTTCAAGGCCAGCCTGCACTACAAAGCAAGACCCTATCTCTAAAAGCCAAAAAAAAAAAAAAAAAAAATGCTATGGAATGATGACAGGATAAAATGCAGCTGAGTTCCCCCTCCAAAAAAGAAGTCAGAGGAACTGTGGATTCCCTTTCCCGAGAGCCTCCCACACACACTGCATCTGTCTGCAGCCTGAGGGGCCTGGCACGCAGGGCCGATTTGTCAGCGTGCTGCCCACCTCGTCCTCCGCGGGGCCACCCTCCCTGCCCCGTGCTTGTGTAGACAGATTTGCAGAGTGGAGGTTGGCTCAGGCAGCGCTCTCCAGGTCGGGGCTGCCCATCTCTCCTTCCTCCCTGGCAGAACCTCAGCGTCCCCCACCTCAGCCTGCAGGGCTGCATCGCAGCTCAGGCCACCCCAGGCAGCAGGCGGCAGTGCAGGCGCAGAGCTGTGCTGCCCCCTGGTGGCGATTTTGGAAACGCTCGGCCAGAGCGCGGTGCCGTGGGCTCTGAAGATCTCAGGTCAAAGTTGGAGACGGTGGGCTGCTTAAGGCCACCAGGCCGGCTGAGGCCCAGTCTAAAAATTAAGCATAAAGGATGGGGCATAACTCGGCGGTGGGGCGGCGCCAGTGGCTGTTGTGACCACAGCCCTGGTGTCTCCAGCCCAGCCTCCCAGACCCGCAACACCTTGCTGCCCTGCTCCTGGGAGAGGCCATGGCTTCCTCGTCACACAGCAGTGGCCCTCACAGACAGGGTCACCTGTCAGCTCTCCCTGAGGGAAAATCAGCAAAACAGACTCACAGTTTATTTTATTAAAAGGGTTAAATCGAAGCTGGGCGTGGTGGCGCACGGCTGTAATCCGAGCACTTAGTAGGCTGAGGCAGGAGGATCGTTGCAAGTTCAAGACCAGCCTGGGCTACAAAGTGAGTTCAAGGCCAGTCTGAACTGCATAGTGAGACCCTGTCTCAAAAAACAGGGCCAGGGAGCTGGATGTGGTGGCGCACGCCTTTAATCCCAGCACTCAGGAGGCTGAGGTAGGAGGAGCGTTGTGAATTCGAGGCCGGCTTGGGCTACAATGCGAGTGCAAGTCTGGTCTGAGCTACATAGTGCAACCCTGCCTCAAAGAACTAGGGCTGGGAGTTTGGCTCAGTGGCTTAAGCACCTGTCTGGCAGGTGTAATGTTGTGAGTTCGATCCCTGGTGCTGCAAAAAAAAAAAAAAAAAAAAAAAAAAAAAAAGAAAGAAAGAAAATGCAAACAGGGACTGAAAAAAATAAATAAAGGAAAAGTAGTTTTGATATTGTGTTAGCATTGGTTTTAAATTGAAAAAAAGATAACTGGCCCTTCTCAGTGAGGCAATTAAATTGATTAGTTCTCTATTCTTTCTGTAGAAAATATAAAATCATTAACTTGTAAATGTGATCAAAGACTATGAAGTCAGAAAAGCAGGTGTAAAATTGTCACAGAAGTGACAAAATCCATAAAAACGGTGTATTACATGCCACTTCTCCAGACTCACAGTGTGCTGTGGTTCCTTCGCTGTGATCAGGGGCTGTCGTCATACCAGCCCTCACCCACCATGCATCTGTGCCTGCGACACCCCGGGGGCTGGCAGTGCTGGGGACCCCGAGAGAAAGGGACATTCTTGGCACAAAGTGTGAGTAAGCACTCTCAGCCCGGGCAGATGCAAGTGGAGGGGTCTCCCAGGATCCGCCAGACAGCAGGGCTTGGGGACCCCAGTGCCCAGCACACTCTGGGAGCAGGTGTGGGCAGTGGCAGCGGCCGGGCACAGGGCCAGGTGTGACTCAGGCCCTGACACCTGAGGTGGGGATTGTTGGCAGCCGCTGAAGCTGGAAAATGACCTAGGGCATGACCCAAACATGACCCTACCAAAGTAAGGAAGAGTGCGCAGGTTAACCACGTGAAAAAGTTGCTGCAGCCCAGAAAAACAGGAGGCTCCTAGACAATCTAGGTGATGGGTTGCTAGATAGAGGGGGTGAAATTGACGTCATCCTTCCCAGTATATAAATAAACCTGCAGCATTGGTTGAGCAGTTCCTTTCCTCCCATCAGGAGGATAGGGGCTCCATCTGACCCCAGCTTTGTCTCTCTCTTTATTTTTCTCATCCTCTCATGGTCCTTCACCCCAAGAACCTCAGGAGCCACATAGATCACGGCTTATGGCACCTGAACAGGGACGGGGTAAGAGATGGAGGGCGAGGGGACACTTCTCATGTGCGCGCGACTAGGGGGAGAAGTGAACTGGTATAGGTCAGTAGTCGTCACTGGCGTGTATTGATATTGGCTTCATCAGGTGTAAAGCATGGAACATTGAAACTCCCTTCTTCTCTAGGGCCAGTTATCAACCATCCTGTGAGAAACCCCTTCCCTTGGAAAAAAAAAAAAGAGATATATTGATTATATCAGCTGTCTAACTATGGGACAAACATATTCGAAAGAATCACAAATGTATAAGGAACTGTTTGTTGTATGCTTGATCCCAGCATTTACATTCCTTCTGTGGATCTGGATTAGACAGGGTCTTAATAATCATGAGCTTCTTGAGACAACCACAGTGGAATTGGCTCCAGGCACTGTTTTAGAATCGAGTCCCAAGCAGGAAAAAGACGGTGGAATGACAGCCACCCCGATCACCTCAACTGAGCCACAAGCGGCAACTCCTGCCTTTTCAGCTCAAACAAATTTTGCTGCATCACAAGTAGGAACTTTCACCTCTGAGGGAGTAGAGCCGGTGTCTCCATCTCACTTGCAATTGATGCTAAAAGAAGCAGATGGGTGGGGGAGTATATGGAGGGTTTTCAGCGTATCTACCCCGTTACTAAACTTCCAATCCCCAATAGTTGGAGACAAATTATAATCACCCATGTCATCAGTTCACAGCCTAAAGGGAAGAGAAAAAACAAAGCTGCTTGTTTTTGTTGCAGCAGGAGGGGGCATTTTGCCAAAAGTTTTGCTGCTGCACCTGTAGGGGCAACATGGCCACTCTCTGTCCCTTCAGCAAAACCTTCCACTATCGGTCCAAAGTGTAGACAAGAATATCATTGGGCCACTCGATGTAAATTTAAAACTGATGTGGAATGCCTTCCTGTTCCAGAAGAAAAACTTCCAGCAGGGCCTACAACAGGCCTGCCAAAGAGTAGAGGTGCTACAACCCAGGCAACTTCCCTGAGATGGCACGGCTCTGCTTGGCCTGATGGGCTCCTAGTGGTTAGGGGGGTAATGTGGTCCTGATTTGTGGTTTGCTGATTTTTGTTCACAAAATACTCTCACAAAAGACAATTTCGAATTACCAATATGACAACAACTAACCTGTAAAACTTCTAAAAATTCAACATTTGGCTTTCATGAGCTGATAATTGACTGACTCCAGTATATCACTGTCTCACTACGACTTTGTAGTGAGTCTTGATATCTGGTAGTGTAAATTCTCAAGCGCCGTTTTTTCAAAATTATTTACTTCAGGGATACTTGTTTCAAATTCACGATTAATGTAACTCTACACTTATTTAGGTCTTTTTTGCTTTCTTAAGTCAATTTTAGTTTTCAGTACACTGACACTACACTGAATTGCTAAATTTCTTGAGTTTGTTTCTAGAAGAAGGAATTGTAAATTTACATACTTCAAAGGAAATGAGAAAACAGTTTAGAATGAGATTAGGTTTAAAAAAAAACAAATCTAGCTGGACCTCTACAGATTGTAAAGGGTTATTTAACAGGGAGAAACTGCTGCTTTCTGCTCCTCTCACTGCTTCTCAGGACCCCAAGCAGGGGAGGGAACCAAAGAGCTCCACCAAGCCTGGAGCTTGGCCTAAACAAAAGAGATGAAGAAACAATGTTGCTTGTTTTGGCTGAATCAAAGTTATGGTTCAATCTACTCAAAACATGGTTCAAATCTCCCCAGATTCTTGTATTTCTTAATTGGTTATTCTTCCTTTGACAAAAATTGGAAAATCTGTAAATAAATAAAGGGTGTTGGATCTTCTGACACTTATTGGGTTCAACAGATTAAGCAGGATCACTCTGAGATAAAATTGATAATTAAAAAGCATTTACAGGCTTTTAGATACAGAGAACTTTCCCTGGGGCAGCCTGGCCTGGCCTGGCTTGTGAAGCAGGACCTGTGCCGCAGAAGTGGGGCTTGCAGCCCTGCCTCCGTGTGCTGAGGAGCGACTTCTGCCGGTGCGGCCCATCTTTTCAGTGGCTGCCCCTCCAGCAGCACTGCAGCACTCGGCCCGGGGCTGGGAAGGCAGAGCACGGTTCCAGAGAGGTGGGACACGGCTCTGACCTGCCTGAGCCACCCCGGTTTTTCCTATCGTGTGCACACGTGCTTTACACATCTAAAGTTTACGCCACACCATTGCTCGAATTCCCAACAACAGTGGGGCCTCCAGGCCAGAGCAGGAGCACAACCTCTGCATCAAGACAGCAAGAGAGCCCAAGGCGCCTAAATACGCAATGCAGTTTTTTCTCTATACCTTACTACAAAAATCCCTTATAATCTTCAGGCTAAAACTAGTTAAACGTGCTCACAATTTAAATTTCAAAAAACAAAAGGGGAAGTTCACCTCATAATCAGTTTCACTTGGCAGCATATACCATTTAACATTTTTAAATTCTAATAAAGATGTAACTACTGCAGCAGAAAGATAATACAATCAAATAAAGCCTAAGAAGAATCATTTGGAAAGCTCTTCATACTGGACAATCAAAGCGCCCAGTCCAGTGCTAATTTGGGGTCGAGGGTATGCTTATGTTTTCCCAGGAAATGCTAAATGGCCCATCTGGGTGCCAGAGTGTGCTGTCTGGCTGTATCATGAATCCAAACCCAAAGAAGGAGTTGATTTCACCTCTCAAGCAGCAGATACTCAGTCCTATGACAGTGATGCCTCGGAGACCATGCCACAACCGATAGAAATGGGTGAAGCTAGAGCCAACCTTAATTGATCCAAGATGCCCAGAAGATGGTAACAAAAAAATAAAACCAAAGGTCTAAATAGATGATAAGAGTGTATGCTAAGTCCTATGATAAACATGTTAATTATAGATAAGATTTTGTCCTTTCCAAATTCTTTTAGGAGACATCTCTGCTAATTGACCTAAAATAAATCTGACTAGTCTATTTATAATTATGAATTCTACAATTGTAAAAATTACCATAATTTAATTTGGCTAAAATGTATTTGAGTGCACTCTGATTGTGTAAGATGTTTGTTTGTTAGTCTGCCTGCGTATCTGTTTGTCTGTTTGTCCAGTCTGTTAAGGTGTTGGGAGTCAGCTGAGCTAATGATCATCCACACCTGTGGAGCCAAAAGCACAAGCGCCCGTACAGGAGAGCCCAAGTGGCAGGAAGCGCCAAAGAAACGCCCTGAGGGCATGGGGTGCTGGAGGTGACAGGTGTTCCAACCCCGAGGACATGGGGCATAAGAAGCAAGCTAGTTCAGCAAAGGGGCATGATACAAATGTATAAATAGCCCCCGGGGAACTTAGAGAGTTCTTGCAGACACCAACAATTCTGTGTTTGTTTCTATGTCTGTTCAAATCTGTATAGATCGTCTGTCCATGTTTGTCTATTTGTCCATTCTGTAAACAGCTGTTCCTTTTATTTTGAGCTCAACAATATTTCTCTTTTTTTTTTTTTTTTTTTTTTTTTTTTTTTTTTTTTTTTTTTTTTTTTTTTTTTTTTTTTTTTTTTTTTTTTTTTTTTTTTTTTTTTTTTTTTTTTTTTTGCAGCACCGGGGATTGAACTTACAACCTCACGCCTGTCAGACAGGCACTTAAGTCACTGAGCCAAACTCCCAGCCCTTATTTCTCTCTTTTTTTTTTTTAACATTTTTTGATCATTTTATCAAAGTTTAATTTGGGTAATAGACTGAAAAAGCATGGTTCCACCTGGGTTCCCAGTTAGTCCAAGTGTTGCTAAAATTGGTTGTGTAAAAGTAGTGTATATTAAGCCTTTAATCCCAGCACTCGGGAGGCTGAGGTAGGAGGAGCGTTGTGAGTTCGAGGCCAGCTTGGGCTACAGTGCAAGCGCAAGGCCGGCCTGAGCTACACAGTGCGACCCTCCCTCAAAAAACTAGGGCGGGGAGTTTGGCTCAGTGACTTAAGTGCCTGTCTGGCAGGCATGAGGTTGTGAGTCCAATCCCCAGTGCTGCAAAAAAAAAAAAAAGAAAGAAAGAAAAAATGTATATTATTGTTTATCATAACTTGAGAGTCTCTCATTGTTCAAAAATAATACGTTAAATGTTGTAATTGGGTTTTTCATAAGTCATCAAAAATTATTAAGATGAGTAAACAAAATCCCTTGTGGGGATTATTGGACAGGACTCCATTTGATGAATAAGAAAGCAGCTACCTGGTAACATTTTTAACCATTTCTTGTTCATTGATTGGAGGCCCCAGTGATCTCCATAACCTTATGGGAGACACCCCAACTAAAGTTATATAATATATTATTGTAATATGTTCACATTGGTCACTGTCAAAAGAAATAATACAATAAGGTTTTGATTTAGATGTACCCATACAAAGGTTTTCATGCAGCTATGATGGAGTGTTATTGACCCCATGGTATATTTATGTATTCAAGCTTCCAGATGTACAGGTTTTCCAAAATGTAAAACAGGGATTGTTTATGGTGACAATATTTTGTTTTAGATTCAGACTTCAGCCTGTAACAAAACATATGAGACATACATCACACTAACGGTCAACAAGTTAGGTAAAAGCCTTTATGTATTAGATAGGAATGATTGACCAAAAAGGGGGTAACTTATGTTAAAAAATGTAAATTCAAGTGTGTTAAAAAATGTCATCATGATTGTCATGTTATAACATTAGTTATGGTGTTGATTTCTAATTTTCTATGTAAAATATGTAACTGTTTGTTAACATTCTACAGGCATTCAGATGTTGGAACATCCATGGTTGTTTTAAAAAATAACGGTTCTAAGGCGGGTGTGGTGGTGCATGCCTTTAATCCCAGCATTCGGGAGGCTGAGGTAGGCAGAGCATTGTGAGTTTGAGGCTAGCTTGGGCTACAACTTGAGCGCAAGGCTGGCCTGAGCTACATATTGCGACCCTACCTCAAAAAAAAAAAAAAAAAAACTAGGGTTGGGAGTTTGGCTCAGCAGCTTAAGTGCCTGTCTGGCAGGTGCGAGGCTGCGAGTTTGATCCCCGGTGCCACAAAATAAATAAATAAATAAATAAAAATAAAAAATAATGGTTCTATTTTATGTTCCAAGATGTTTGATATTTAGGTAAGATGATAATGTTATGCTTTCTGCCTCTACTACATTTTATGGTTGACAATCTTTTCTTCTGGATATTCAACAACTGAGATTTAGAGACCAACAATTAGAGAGATAGATGGGCTAAGAGGATAGCCAATATTTTGGCCCTAGTCCTGCAAGGTCAGTGAGGACCCAGGACATTAGAGAACCTCTGCTGTGACATCCAATACTCAGTGACTCCCTGGTCTTCTGATCAAGGAGACTATGAGACCACAGAGGAAAGTGATCATCAGTGTGTGGTGTGCCTAAGGAGAGTCACCAGGAGAAAAAAATCTCCCAGGCTTTCACAGAAAGCAACTTGGTCAAGCAATGGCCGTGACTCATCTGAATGGCTGACACTGACGAGAACTAAGAGGTGCTATGTAGGGGTCCAAGACATTTCTTGAGGAGACTTAACTGACCTTGATAAAGAACCAAAAAGCTGATTGTTTTTAAAACAGGTCTCACCTTAACTTGGTCTTGAATATTCTGCAGAAAACGTACAACTACTAGAGGTATATAAACAATGCTAAAGTAATATGTTATAAAAGAAACTCAAATCACTAACACCTTCTGACAGTTGCCAGCTACACTGGTAGCTGACCAGTGCTATGGATCGATGGACTGCACAGGGTTTCAATTGCGGAATGCAGGGACTTAAAATCTTTGGACTGCACTTAAAATAAAAAGACCTTCTTCAGAGCTCTCCAACACAGCTCCTCCAGCTTCAACTGACCACCCATCCTGTGCAACAACAAAACAAAAAAGATGGATATGTAGGGAGCCATTGAAGCTGGAAAATTACCTAAGGCATGACCCAAACCTGACTCTACCAAAGTAACAAAGAGCGCCCAGGTTAACCACGTGAAAAAGTTGCTGCGGAGGGGCTGAAATCGACCTCATCCTTCCCAGTGTATAAATGAACAGGCAGCATTGGTTGAGCAGTACCTTTCCTCCCATCAGGAGGCTAAGGGCTCCACCTGACCCCAGCTTTGTCTTTTTTTTCATCCTCTCATGGTCCTTCACCCCAAGAACCTCAGGAGCCGCATGGGTCATGGTAAGGGATCCCCTAACCACCCCCATCCTGAACCCCAGTCTCACCCCAGCCCACCCCAGCGCAGCTTAGAGACCTGGGGACCAGAAGGGGAGGAAGTGGCCTCTGCAGCCTCAGCCACCAGGGGGAGAACAGAGGAGGGCAGAGCACCCCCAGGACATGGTCCTGTGTTCTGGAACCTTCCGCAGTGATAGAGTGCAAGGGAGGGGTGCAGAGTGGCCTCCCCGCACAGGAGGCCCGTGTCAGGCCCGCACCACCTCATCTGTGCACCGTGCCCTCGGGCTTTATTTATGCAGTTGGGCCGTACATCTCAGACCTGCGATCTGGGCTCACTGACACCACACAGTCGGTGCAAAGCCTCCGATCCTGAGGCTCGTGGGACCAGGAAGGGAGCCACACGGCCACAGGCACCGCTGCTCGCTGGCCAGGTCCAGAGCGGAGGCCAGGGTCCAGGTCTGGTCCCGCAGTGTACACTCGGGTCAGTTCCTGAAGGAGATGCCAAGAATGAGAGGGAACAGACGGTGTGACTAGCCCCACAGGGACACCACAGCAGTGAGCCATGGCTCCTCCTGTAATCTCTAGGGCGTCCTGAGGAGCTGGCAGGAAAATCCCAGCAAGGCCCCAGAGCCTCCCGCAGACCCTGGAGGGTTTCATGCTGGGTCCACGTGGCTTGGCCGGTTCTGAGACCTGAAGCCTGGGTGGGGAGTGGAAGTTGCTCCCTCCTGGCGGTGTGGCAGCCTCCTGCACACAGATACGCAGACACACAGGCAGAAGTCCGCAGAGACAGAGAGACACACGGACATACGAAGAGACAGACACACAGAGATGCACGCACTCACAGAGACACGCTCAGGCCTGCATTAGTTCCCGCGGGCTCTGTCCCTGGTCCCAAAGGGACGCCTTGCTGACCCCTGGCCATCTCGATCCACAGAGCCGGGCTCAGAAGCCCCACTCTGCCCCACTCCGTGCCTGAAGGCCCCATGTCATGCATGACACACTCAGCACACTCGGCAGCCTTGACCCTGCACCCGTGCTCCGCCTGGTCTGGCTCTCGCCTGCCCCTCACCACTCCCTGTCCATAAGAGACTCACAGGGGCAAGCACTGGGCCAGGACCCCACTACGGGGTGTGCAGCGGCGGGGCCTGGAGTCCACCTGTCGGATGCAGCACTGGCTCAGGCACTCACGGTGGCTCCTGCAGAGCTCTCCTTTGAGCTGGGGACAGGGCTGGGGTCACCGCCAGGGGACAGAGCCAGGGTCACCACTCAGGGAGAGGGCCAGGGTACTGCCCACCTTGCGCCAGGGCACACACTGCAGGAAGATGGTCTTGGACACGCAGACCCTCATCGCACTGTGCCCGATCTGGACGCAGCAGCTGCTCTGACACTCCCAGTGGTGGTAGCACGGGTAGCCGTTGGGCTGTGGGGCAGGAGTTCAAGTCCTCACGTGTCCGCCACCCCACATCTGCACCCGCCCACCTGCCTGCGCCCAACAGGTCACACACCTTGTGCCACGACGAGCAGTGCTGGAAGAAGGTCTGAGAGGTGCAGAACCGATGGGGGTTCAAGCTGTTGTGGACGCAGCAGCCGCTCCGGCACTCCTGGTGCTCCTCGCAGGGATCCCCAATGCCCTGCAACACGGGGTCACCAGGCCAGCGCTGCCACCCCCTGCCCAGAGGACCCCACGCAGAGACGGAGCAGAGAAGGGCCCATGCGAGGAGGGGAGGCAGAGGCAGAGGCAGGAGGGAGTGAGTATGGGGCATGGAGCATGGGCAGGAAAGGCTGCTACTGGAGCTAGCAGCACCCCACTTTGCTCCCCGGTACCTAGCGTGTCACAGGGGAATGGCTCAGAGACTTGTCCAAGGTCACACGGGACCAGGACCTGGAGCAGAGACGGCCATGGGGAGAAAAGATCGCCCTGACTGGGGCTGAACCCAGGGCTCACTGGAGAGACTGCAGCCGGGGCAGGCGAGGAAGGGACAGGGAGAAGGAGGCCTGAGGTGCTGCTGGGTCAGCAGGTTGCAGAGCTGGGGAGCAATCTAGCAAAGGCGCCGTCAGCCTGGTCCTGGGGCCTCGGGTGATAAGGATGTGCGGGTCTGGCGCAGCAGTGGGTGCAGGCACCAGGCGTGTTCCCCACGGCCCAGCAAATGGCCCAGGCCCCACCCCTCCGGGCTCGGCCCCCACACCAGGCAGGGCAGGCAGGTGCCGCTGGCACTCACCTTGTTCGAGGCCTCTGGCCCTGGGGCCAGCCAGAGCAGCAGCAGCAGCAGCGGCGGCATCCACACCCACATCCGGGCCGCACTGGCCATCGCACCGTGGGCCTGCGGGGTCCCAGGCTGAGTGCTGCGGCCCCAAGGTGCCCGGCCTCCCGCCCTTCTCACCTTCCTCTCCCAGACAGACAAAAGCAAAGAACTGGATTTTCTCTGCAGCTTCAGGTTTCCAGAAAAACCGTGCAGAAGGTCGTGTTGTCAGGTCCGCCCCTCGTCACGGTCACCAGTGGCAGGACGTCTGTGTGTCAGCCGTGGACCCCAGCACTGCCCTGAATCGCTGGTCCACACTGGGCTTGCTGTGGCATCAGCTGCAGTGGGATGTCAGGAGGGGCGCATGTGTCCACCTCGTCTGTCACCCTCCCTCGCCCACCCCTCTGCTCAGAACACCGCCGTCCTGGAGCTGGGGTCACCACCCTTCATAGTGCCTCCTGTCGCTCAGCAAGACACATCTGAGGGCCACCTTTGTCCTTCCCTGGCTTGAGAGCTCACTGGTTTCTAATCCAGAGGGGAAATGGCTTTTTAACAACCCTTTCCTGCAGGGAAGGACTGTGCCATTAATTAATGTGAACGAGACCAGCTGCCGCCCGCAGAGGCTGCAGTGTGGCTGGCTGTCGCTCCCTGGCCCCTGCCTTGGGCACCTGCAGTCCTCCCGTCCCCAGGCCAGGCTGCGCCCCTCCCCAGCACTCAGTGTTCTGTGGACAAATGACCGTCACTCTGCCCAGGGTCCCACCAGACACAAAGTAGCAGCATGTGAGTTGGGAGAGGGTGGCACTTCTCAGCTTCCGTCTGGGAAAGATGTTTCAATCTGCTGTCACCAAGAGGAGGATGTAAAGAAACAGAGCAAGTGATGCTCCCAGGCTCAGCAAATCCACACCACCATTTCTAACACTCTGGGTGACCACGACACCGCCGGCAACACCAACATCCCGCAGGGTGCCCACACTCGGGCTCCGTGGGGCCTGCTCTGTAAGTGCTTTTGGCCCAATGCTTGTGTTCATTTTGTCCAAAGTTTCTCTTTCAGCACGTGCTTGCTCAGCATCTCCACACTGGCCCCCAGGCGGGGCCAGCACCTGCTTCGGTGGTGTCTCCTCTGCCCACAAAGGAAGATGCAGGGGTGTCAGTCACTGGTCCTCGCTTGGCGGCACAGCACGGTGGTGGGAACTTTCGTGCAGTGAGCCCGAAGTGGGCGGCTCGAGGAGGCCAAGGCTCAGGCCCTGCGTGGGTGCCTCTGCGCAGGAGCCAGGAAGACGCAGCGCCCTTGCTGGTGCGCAGACTCGCTGTGCAGGCGCCCTGGGGAGGAGCCGGGCCTGGCCCAGGCTCTCCCTGTGCTCGAAGCTGGGGCCCCCAGGGCAGAAGCCTTCAGGTCTGGGCACAGCCTCGGGGCTCCACGGGGACCCTTAGGTGGAGCACTGGCCTCCACCAACTCACGCCCTGCTCTGTGTCCCAGAGAGACATGCGTGCGGCAGAGGGCTCCCCTGAGAGAGCCGTGTGCTCAGCACTGCCTTCTTGATGCCCAGTCAGTGCTGCTTCGGGCCTGGCCCCGTGTAGTGGGGGTCTACAGCGCAGGGACCCCCAGAGAAGGAGAGAGGGGCCATTCTTAGGGTGACAAGGAGGACAGTCCCATGCATCAGAAGTCCTGAAACAACCGTCTTCGTCACAGCGTCCCTGGTGAGTGGATGGTGGCTGGGCAGCCATCCAGGCAGACACGCTGCTTACTCGAGGTCATGGCCCTGCTGTACCCTGTGGTGCTGCAGGGTCCGTTGTGACGGTCACACCAGATGGCACGTGAGGACCCTCTTGCTACCACTCAGCTTGCTTCAGGGGGTGGGCCCAGCAGCTCCACCCCGATCTGACAGTGTTCACACCCCAGCCCCAGAGAACTCGTTTGGTCCTGAGAAGTGGGCAGATGTGTGCAGACCAAGGAAAAACCAGCAGGGCCTGGGGCCACAGCCTGGCGCCCTTGGCCCCAGAGGCCCACATCCAGCAGTGACTGTGTTTCCTGTGACTTCCCCGACTACCTCCCACTAGACCGTGAGAGAAAGCCAGGTGTACCCAGGCCAACTTGCTGGATGCCCCCCCTCCCTCAGGGGCGCCTGAACGGCTCCACTTCTGTCCCCAACCTGCCTTCCCTGCCACAGCCACACAGTCCCTGTCCTCCCTTGCGCAGGAGGGGAGCTCTTCTGCTTCCCTGCAGTCAGGCAAAGACGTTCAAGGTCAGCGGCGCTCAGAGAGGCAGCCACCCACGCCCCACAGCCAGCGCCTCCACATCCCAGAAGCCCCAGTAATGCGTTTGCAGTCCTGTGCGTGAATACGGATACAAGGCGGATTTAAATACAACTTAATGGAATGATGTGAAGGGCAAATTCTATCCCGTTTGAACATTTTAAAAACTCAAACTTTTTTACTTAGAAACAGGGAGAGCATGTTTTTTTCAGTCTCAAACCTCTTCATAGGTCTAGACTCCCTCGGAGGCCCAGGTACCAAGTCAGGCACACTGTGGCCAAGAGAGGAAGCAGCACCCAAATCCAAGGAGGACCCCATCTGCTAGGTCGTGGTGAACACAAGTGCGAGGTGGGCGGAGTGACCTGTAGCAGGGAGGACGCCCTGACCAAGGCTGCAGCGTGGGTGATCCTGGGGACCTCTGGTCACTGAGAAGAGCCGCATGGAGTCTTGGGAGGGTCAGGCCCAGACCTAGATGAGTGTGGCAGCGCCCAGCTCACAGGGCCAAGGGCCAGCTGTGTGGGAGGACGGCAGAACTTACAGGGCACAGATTGTGCTCAGCTCCCTGGAATGGCCCACTTACAATGGCAAGAACGCTTGGTTTTCTGTTCAGTTTTTACAAAAATAAAAACAGTGCAAGGCCTGGTGGTGCACACCTATAGCCCCAGGTAGGAGGAGCGCTGTGAGTTCAAGGCCAGCCTGGGCTACAAAGTGAGCTCAAAGCCAACCTGAACTGCACAGCAAGACCCTGTCTTAAAAAGACAAAAAAACAAAACAAAACAAAAAAAACCCACAAATGTCTTGGGCAGGACCCATTGGTGCCCTGCCACTCAGCTGTGCCACATATGCACATATGAGGAAGGCTGCAGCCCCTCTTGCTTCAGAATGTGCTGTCCCCGTGGGGCCCTCTTTTCCTAGACGTTCGCCCCTACCCACCCCCATTTCCTCTGCGTCTCTGGATTCACACCCTCAGTGTGCTCAGTAAAAGCAAGACAAGAAATCCTGCCAGGACATCACAAGTTCCAGGGAAAAATCCTCTGATACCATTTGCAACTCGACCCTGTCCATGGGCGCTGAGCACCAGAAACTGGCTCGGCATCCACAGCACCATGAGGAGGAGTCGCTGCTGAAGTGCTGCCTAGATGCACATGGCCTGGCTTATCCCAGGCTCCCAGGGGCACTCAGGGCTAAGCATGAGACCACTCAGGTTTCCACACTGAGAAAACCAGATGTCTGCAGGTTCCTCTGGGGCTGAGCTGCAGTCAATGGGAAACGCTCTTGTGCCTGACTTGGTTGGATACTCAGTGGTCCCTCCGTCCTGTTAGAGGAGAGGCCAGCCCCTCCTCGTGTCCCCACTGCCATCATGAATCCCACCTGTTCCTTGGTTAGCGGTGAGTCTAGCCCACCTGCCGCTTCCGGGAAAGTCACAGCCCCTCTGCAGAGGGGCCACAGAGGAGCCACCGAGCTCAGTCTGCCTGCCTCTGCATTTTCCCGTCCACCCCAACAGAAGGGACTGAATGTGCCAGGATTCCACCTCCACACGACTCAGGCCACACAGACGGGTGGAAGCTACCAAGACCTCATCCAGTGACCACAGCTTCCCTCTCCTGCTCCCTACCCAACTAGGACCACCCAGAGACTGCCAAACACCCCAACCAGGCACACTAGGCACAGGGGACCTCAGCTCCTCAGCACCACATCCTCCCCGAGACGGGTCCCCAGCACACAAGCCCCTGCTCATGCTCTCCCCTCCCCCATGAGGCTGACTCCCAGATCTGCTAAAGAGCTGTGGTTCCTCTCTCACCTCTGTTCACTCTGTTTCTCCCAGAGCACCTGTCTCTGATTTCTGGTCAGTCAAGTGCCAGGCTCCCAGAGGAAAGGGCTCTCCTTAGGGTGCCTTGGTGCTGCCTGGAGTTGGCCTTGTTCAGCAGAAGGCGGGGCGAGGACTTGGCAAGCAGGACAGGGCAGCTGGCAAAGGTTCAGAGAGTAATAGGCTGTGGCCTCCACTGCCAGACAGCACAGGTGGAGGCTGAATCAGATAGGGCTAGGGATGAGGGGGCACCAGGAAGCAACTGGGAGCAGAGGGAGGCTCAGCAGGGCAGTGGGAAGGACTGGGAGCCTCACGTCCGGTGAAGCACCACGTTCATTCTCCAGTACCACAGAGCACTCTCCAGCACTCAGGACCTGAAGCCCATGCATTCACTCCCACCCTGTGAACTGGTGTCCAGCAGGTTGCCAAGGCAACAGTCTGGGGCGCTGGGCTGCTTGAGCACTGCAGGCCACATGAGTGAGTGCAGCTCAGCTTCCTCCCCAGGCTGACACCTGAAGGGCAGCTAAAGTCTAGGTGTGGAGCCTGGGGCTCCTCATCCATTGCACCTCCTCTCCTGGTGGCTATGGTGTCTGGGAGTCACAGGCCCCTTCCGACCAGGACATAGCAGAGATCCCAGAACAGCGTTGGCCAGAGTGGGCTCAGAGGACAGTGGCCAAAAGGATTAGTGTCAAAAAGAAGTCAAGTACTTTGCATCAGGACAATAGGAAGGATACTTCAAGGATATCCTAGGAATCAGTAAGACCCCACCCACTGTAGGCTCAAGGATCCAAAAGTGAAATACTGTGCTTTGAGAATAGAGCCCCAAGGCACCCTGGGATTTGGTTCACAGTGCTGAGTCATGCAGGCACATAGGTCATTGAAACCATGATTGAAAGGGGCCTGGCTACTGCTCAAGCTGGCTACAGACCCTAGCATCATCCACGTAGTGCTGTTTTTATGTGTGCGCAGAATGCAAGAGGGTTCAAGGAGGCTTCTACTCAGATTTCAGGAGGCCTGGGAGTCCAGGAGGTGTGGCCCTGAGGGGATATCAGGTGAATCTGAGAGGATGAAGTTGAAAGTATGAGAGACCCCAGAAAGTTGGGAAGCCAGGAACATGAAACATCTGCTGAGAAAGGCACAGACAGTGAGTAAAGCTACGCCAGAGGAGAGGCCATGAGAAAGGCAACCAGCAATGCTGTAGGGTGGGGCTATGCAAGCCCTTGAAGTTCACTGGACCCAGGTGCTGGACATGGAGTGGCAGAATTTAATGTTTGCCCTGCTGGGTTTCAGTCTTGCTTTGGTCTGATCCCTCCCTACCCCCATTTCCCCCCTTTTGGAATGGGAATGTTTACCCTGCCTCATTGTTATACTGACAGAATTTAACTTCCTTTTTGACTTTACAGGGTTCCCAGCTAAGACCCTGCCTTGAGTCTCAGAGAATACTTCGGACTTTTCAGCAATGTTGAAACTGTTAAGACTTTGACAACTCAACATATTTTGCATAAGGAGAAGCTCATGAGTGTTTTGGGGGCTGGGGACGAATGTTACAGCTTGGATCCAGAATATCCCCCAAGGCCTCATGTGCTCAGATGCAGGCGGTGCCCTTGGACAGCGACTTGTGGGAGTGCACATGGGATGTGCCGGATGTGCTGTTAGCAGCTGGGGCCTGATGGGAAGGGATGGGCCAGTAAGGCATGACTGGAAGGGTGCATTCCTATCCCTGGCTCCTCCCTTCCCTCCATGAGGTGAGTGGCTCTCTTCTGCCAGGCCCCTCCACCTGAACAGACCACCCATGGACTGAGATCTCTGAAACTGTGAGCCAAAATAAGCCTCTTCTCCTTTAAGCTGCAGGTGTCCCAGTTAACAGGAAAGTAAATTATACAATAATGCAGTTTCTAAAATAGGATAAAATAACTTTAACGTTAGTGTCAAAATTATTCAGTGGAAAGCCTGTCCCCTCATAGTGTCCCATGCCAGAGCAAACTGACCCTGAGCCATTGTCTGGCCTCTATCCGTGGGCTACTGGCACTAAAGCAAGTTACACAGCAGAAAAAAAAATTATTCTATGGAAGCAGGGGGTGTTGGCACACACCTGTAATTCCGGCACTTGAGAAGCTGAGGCAAGATCACTGTAAATTCAAGGCCAACCTTGGCTACCAACTGAGTTCAAGGCTAGTCTGAACTGCACAGTGAACTCTGTCTCCAAAACAAAACAAAAAAATTCAATGGGAAAAAGGAGGCTTTCAACAAGTGGCACTGGGACAACTAGTGTCCGCCCACTCAGGGAGCCCAACAGAGGTTCTCAAGGGTGAAGTCCCAAGGTTAAAGAATGCATGTATGCAAGGTATCAGCAACAGCAGGAAGCTCGGAACAGAGTAGAGCACTAGAGCCACCTGTATCTCTATTGCAAAATTCTTATACAGGTTATCTCATATTGACATTCTTACTGTTATGGTTGATATGCTGTGTCAACTTGAAAAGTCTAGAAATTTAAGAGATTCAGCAGGGAGCCAGGATCTTTACTTTGTAAATATCCTCAGCCTGGGCAAGAGGAGAGAACAGAGGTGGTGGGAGTGCTACGCTGCCCCGGGGGTGAGTAGCCTGCTTACAATATAGGGGAGGAGCAGTGACTTGTTCTCCCCACTTTTTCTCTGGCTGCTTTTGCTCAGCTGCTGCCTTGAAGTGTTGTTCCAGTGCCACACCACCCTGCCTTGGAGCCAGCTGATTATGGACTGAAACCTCCACAAACAGTGAGCTAAATAAACCTTTCCTTCCTTCATTTTGGGTACTGGGTCTTTTGTTCCAGCAATGAAAAAAAAGTAACCAGGACACTTACATAGTGCTGTAATCAGTACCTGTGTGTTTACCTGTGCTAAGTCATGATTACATAACTGTGTGCCACTATGCGCTGTGTTAGACAGCAGGGTCGCGTCCTCAGGTGTCCTGAGATGCCCCTGAGCTTTGGAGCAGTCTGAGTGGTTTCCCACAACTGGGTGTCCACATGGAGAGGAATGAAGGTAGACTTCTTATCTCACCCCATAACCCCAAATTAACTCAAAATCCACGAAAGACCTAAACTGAGGAGCTAAAACCATAGAAATCATAGAAATAAACATAGGAGTAAATATTTGTGAATTTAGATCTGGAAATGGAGTCTTAGAAAGGACATCAAAAGCATAAGCAAGTTCAAAGCATGGTAGAACACGCCTGTAACTGCAGCACTCAGGAGGCTGAGGCAGGATTACTGCTGTGAGTTCAGTGCCAGCCTGGGCTACAAAGTGAGTTCAAGGCCTGAACTACACAGTGAGATCCTCTCTCTCCAAAAAGAAAAAGAAAGAAAGAAAGAAGCAGTGAAGCACTGACAGATACTGCCATGTGGGAGAGGTTTGAAAATGCTGTACTGAAGCCGGGCATGGTGGCGCACGCCTTTAATCCCAGCACTCGGGAGGCTGAGGTAGAGGAGCATTGTGAGTTCGAGGCCCGCTTAGGCTACAACGCGAGCGCAAGGCCAGTCTGAGCTACACAGTGCGACCCTGCCTCAAAAAACCAGGGCTGGGAGTTTGGCTCAGTGACTTAAGCGCCTGTCTGGCAGATGCGAGGTTGTGAGTTCGATCCCCGGTGCTAAAAAAAAAAAAAAAAAGAAAAAAGAAAAGAAAATGCTGTACTCACTGAACAAAGCCAGGTGTAGCCAGACATGATATAATCAAAACACAAACCTGTGGAGACAGAAAGCAAATCAGTTGTTGGCAGACAGAAGGGGAACAGGGAATGACTAATGGTTTAGGGGGTTTATTTTGGGGTGGTGAGAATGCTTATTTATTTATTTATTTTTGATACCTGGGATCGAACTCAACCTCACACCTACCAGGCAGGCACTTGTGCCGACGAGCTATATCCCTGGTCCTGAAAATATTTTAGAAATCATTGCATAATGTCATGAATTTACTAATGTCAGTGTTGACTTTAAAATTGAGGTAAGATAGAAGAAATAAGGATAGGTAGCAAGGAGACAAAGAAACTCATAATTCAAAATTATACTTTCAGGGAAACTGCAACTGCATGATGCAGTTATCCAGGGTTACAATCCTTTCTTCCTTTCCAAGAAACTCCAGAAAGAAATCCCTAGGCATCCTTTGCTCACAGCCTTGTGCTTGCCAGGCAGGTGCCGTGCCGCTGAGCTGCATCCCTTAAAGATACACACGCCTGCCAGTGGGGCCCACGCTTCACACCTTTGCATGAAGATCTCTGTACTACAAATCCCACGGACCCCACCCCCAAGAACATCACATGCAGGCGGCTGGGCTGCATGCCCCCCAGGCTGCCAGAGGGGTCGGGGCAGACATAGGAATCTTGGGGATGCCCCAGACACACAGAAGCCTCACCCCATGAGCACCCACACTCCCTTCCATGGAGACTTCACAGATGGAAAGCACATTAATCTCCAGTGACCAAACTGAATGCTTTTGGCCCATCAGGTTTCTGGGACCTGGTGAGCAAGCAGGATATTCCACAGAGGCCAAGCTACACGCGGAAGTCACACGCATGCCTTGGACACTGGAAACAGACTCGTTCTCAGAGTCGGTGCACCCAGGTGTCCCTACTGTGAGCCTTCTGCGAGGACCAGGGTCTTGGACCTTCGCATCAGCTCCTGGAATGCGGGCCGCGGACATCGCACAGGTGCAGCCAGCAGGGGGCAGAGGCAGCCAACCAAAAGGTGCCTTCCTGATGCTTTTGGGGTCACTCCCCACCTTTTCCAGGTAGTCCTCACCCCACTGCTGTCTTCACTCCTCTCCTGTTGTGACAGCCTCCCCTAAGGTGTCCTTTCTGCCTGACTGTATGCTGTGCTGCTCATGGATGCAGCCTGAGTTGGTTTTTTTGCCTGTGACATAAGTTAGTGCACCTACTGCCTACTTGCTGGGTGGGGTGATTTGAGGTCTCCACTTTTCGGGGGGACAGCTTGGACCTCCTCCATTGACAAAATGATTGGTCATATGCTCAGATGCCATGTGAATTTCCTCTCCATAAATAAGAGTGTAAAATATTATTTTGTGAATTACTGTTTCAGATTTACTTCAAAATAATGCAGGTGGGGTTGGGATATTAAAAAGTTACAAAAACAAAAACCCCAAACTTTTGGTTGGCAGAGAAAAAAATGGATTGGAGCTAGGCATAGTGCACACACCGTAATCCCAGCACTCTGAGAGGCTGAGGCTGGATCTTCAATTTGAACTCAGCCTTGACAACTTAGCAATTGAGGACGCAGCTCACCACGAAGGCCCTGGTTTCCACCCCAGTTGGGGGCGGGGTGGAAAGTGGACAAGGGGCAGGGCACAGGGCACCCCGTCGCGGGCCCGGGTCGCTGCCTGGCCGCAGCCTTGGGCGAGTCAGGTCCAGCCCCACCCAATGCTGCTCCTCCCTCTCGGGCTGGCACTCCCCTCCGAGCAACAGCCTCCCTCCTCCTCCGGTACCTGCGGCACGCAGTGGGGGCCCTGGATGGTGCAGCCCGAGAGCAGGGGTCAGGGTGCCATGGCCGCCGCCCACCCCAAGACCCCCACAGCACAGCGCCTGGCTCAGGGCTGCTGGTCTGCTTTCTGGGACTACGAGACGCCCAAGGTGATCGTGGTGCGCAACCGGCGCCTGGGGGTCGTGTACCGTGTGGTGCAGCTGCTCATCCTGCTCTACTTCGTGTGGTGCGCAGGGCGTGGGGTGGGCTGGGGACAGTGCAGGGGCTGGGGACAGGGGAGCCCGGGTGCCGGGC
>RJWM01030499.1:0-23425 GCA_004363535.1 Dasyprocta punctata
TTTTTTTTTTTTTTTGAAGGCCATATTGAGGCATGGGTCATGCAACACTCAATCCACTCATTTGAAGCACACAAAGGATACAGCTGGGAATCTTAGTGTATTCCCAGAGTCACATAATCACTACTATAGCAAATTATGAAATATTTTTAAAATTTTGTTATTCTTTTTTGAGACAGGCTCTTGCTGTGTAGCCCAGGCTGACCTTGAACTCAAGGCAATTCTCCTGCCTTAACCTCCTGAGTGCTGGGACACTGTAGGTGTGTGCCATCATATCTAGTTCTAAAGTATTTTTTAAATTATTTATTTATATTGAAACTCTTGTGTGTCAGGAATCGAACTCAGGACCTTGTGCTTGCCAGGCAGGCACTTGTGTCACTGAGCTGTATCACTGGCTCTAAAACTTATTTTTGAAAACACATGTAACATAGACTTTACTGTTTTAACTCTGTTGAAGCATAAAGCTCAGGGGCATTAAGCACATTTGCATTGCTGGGTGACCGTCACCACCAGGGCTCTTTGTCCTACTTTTGTTTTCACAGCTCTTACACCTACTTGAAAAAGTCACCTTGTGTAATATTTTCCACCTGGTTGATTTTGTCTCCCACAGGAGCTCCACAAGGGAGGAGCTGACTTCATTCACTGCTCGCCCCTAGCATTTGGGAGATTGGTAGGGACATGGCAGGTGCTCAGTAAATATTTGAATGAATGAGTGAATAAATGAATGAGTGAGTGAATGAGAGCGTGAGTAAATGAATGAATGAATGGATACATGCATGACTGAATGAGCCAATAAACGAGTGACTGAATGGGTACACGCATGTATGAATGAGTGATGATGAGCAGTGCGCTGAGTCTGATGGCAGCCTTTCCGGAAGGGCTCAGCAGCGTGCCTGATGCACAGCCCGTGCTCAGCTAACGGCTGACAGTGCTCAGCCCACCGGAACCGGACCAGCGATCTGCGCATGTTCCTGGCACCAGTGAGTAGCCTCCCTCCCTCACTACCCGGCCCACATCTGTAAGGACCCTGGTCATTCACACATGGTCATCTCCACCAGAGGGCGGGGCTCTTACTTCTGGATTCTCCTGTCTGGACCCTGACAGAGGGCTGGGTGCTGACTGGGGACCTGTCTCAGCCACTTGCTTATCACTGGGACAAAATACTCAACACCCGCAATTTACAGGAGGAGGGATTTGTTTTGGTTCACATTTCAGTCCATAGTCAGCTGACTCCAAGGCAGGACCACATGGCAGAGGGGTCTGGGGAGGACAGCGGCTCACCTCATGGGAACCCAGAGACTCAGACAGTGGGGAGGAGCCGGGGAGGGAGATGGACCCTTCCAAGCCACGCCCAGAGTGACCCGGCTCCTAACAGCAGGTCAGCTATAAGCCCCACAATCCACTCACCTTTCAGAAACCCCACCTGCGAGCTCATGAGACCTCCGGGGGACATCTAGATATAAACCGGAACAGCACCCGAGCAGAGGGTGACTCAGGTGGAAGCAACAGCCTGGGAGAAATCCGGAAGAGGAAGTGGCACCTCCATCCCCGGATAAGCAGAGAAACTGAACCAATAGGTGATCTTTCTTTCTGTCTGTCTTTCTGTCTGTCTGTCTGTCTGTCTATCTACCCATTGGGGGCAGGGTTAAAGAACTGGCTCACATTGATCATGGGTTCCGATGCGTCCAAATTCCCGGGCAGAGGGCTGGAAAATCAGGCGGGGCTTCTGGGCTGCAGTCTGGAGGTGCGACTGCGCCTTCCGTGAGAAACCTCGCGTGTCATTTCGGGGCTTTCACCAGCTGGGTGAGGCCCACTTGCATTAGGGAGGGCTGTCTGTTTTACTCAGTGTCTGCTGACTAAAATTTTAATCACCTCTACTGAATACCTTCTCAGAAACTGTTAGACTGGTGATTGACACCCCCACCCACTACTCCCCGCCCCTGGCACCAGGGCTTGGTCAGCCCAGTACAGGCAAGGAACCCTCGCGACTCTACTGCAGGCATCCTCTTCCACCTTCCAAGTCTCCCTTGTCTCCCTGCAAAGGAGGAGGGTGACACGGCTGTGGGGGGACACTGAGCAGAAGCCACAGGGAGGACACGGCCCTCACACCCAGCTCCGTCCCAAGGTGGTGGTATTGGTTGATGCTCCATGCCAGGCCTCCTGGACCTGCCGGTGACAGTGGACACACCAAGTTCTGCTCAGTGACCACAAGCTGCAAAGCTCCTGCCCACAGAGCCCAAGCCTTAGCTGGCTTTGCTTCCATGGCCACAGGAGCACAAGCCCAAGGGAAGGAATGGCTCTGGGCCCGGTCACTGGCATTGTCTCTCTTCCCAGCTGCACCTGGGAGCTGTCACCCTAAAGAGGACACGGGAGAGGCTACTGAACTTGGGACCCTGGGACACACGGGGACTTGAGAGGACAGGGGTGTGGCAGCGAGAAGAGTTGTCTGTGGCCAACCCCTGCGGTTGGCTCTTGGAGCTTTGTGGGTGAGCCTCAGTGCTCCTGGGATGAGGTCCCCAGCACCCTGTCCTTTTGGGACACCACTGGGAAATGCACAAAGAAATTGCCGTAGTCACTTGCCCAACACCCACAGCTTAAAGGAGGAGAGGTTTTATTGTTGGTCCACAGTTGGCTGGTTCCCAGGAGGACAGTACGGCAGAGAGGGCCAATGGAGGACAGCTGCTCCCCTCCTGGGGGACAGGAAGCAGAATCAAGGAGGGATTGGGGAGGGAGAGGGAGGGAGGGAGAGAGAGAGAGTGCCTTCCAGGCCACGCCCCCGTGACCCTCATCTTCTGACCTGGCCCTCCTCCTAACAGCAAGCCACCTACCATGGCGGTCCAGTCACTGTTCAGAAGCCCATGAGGTTGTGAAGCCTTTGGGGGACATCTAGATAAAAGCCATAGCTGAAATCAAGGCCACCCAGCCTGCTCTTCACCCTGGCCCTGCAGAGCTCAGGATCTCCGCTTCCTGTTTGTCAACGGACCCTTTGAACGCCTTCAACATCTCCACCCGGTTTGCATCACAAGGCCTGTGCTGTCTTCTTTCTACTGCGTCCTCTCTGCAGCACGTGTCCACCCCATGGGAAGAAGCCAGGAAGCTTCCGGAAGCAGGCACGGTGCCGGCCCTGCTTCTATGGGGCGGCCCAAGAAGCCACCTGTGTCCCACAGTGCTTCTCTTTCACCCCGTCAGCTCACCTGTACCCTAACCACGCTCCTGCAGGCCAGGTGTCCGTGTCACAGCCCCTGGTGACCCTGAGTCCACGGGCGGCCTGGCCGAGTGGCACGGCCTCTCATCCTAGTGATCCCGCCTGCACCACACGCCACTCTGTGTGGTCCCCGCCGGCCTGCGTGCCACTCCGACCCCTGTGGGCTCCCCAGGGCCAGCGGGCCCACTCCCCCTTTGAGCGACCCCTCCCACGTCTTCCGGTCCCGCACTGCCCCCAAAGGCCAGGCAAAGCTGCCTCAGCAGCGGTAGTGGCCGCACGGGGACCGCCCAGTCCGCCCCAGGCCTCTGTCGCTCCTCATTCTCGCAGGGTAATAAGGGAGACTGAAAGGGCAGGTGCCGGCTCGGGGCCGCTTCTTGGGCAGGAAACCCCGGTTGTTGGAGGCGTTGAGCCTGTGGTTACATTTTAATTAGCTCGATAAATAATTATGCCTCTGAGACATCCAATCTGCCTTACAGGCTCCCTTCCCCTCCAACCAGTAGATTCATCTTATTTAACACATCGTGCTTATTACACAAACCTGTGTTCTGCATTTCAAATACAGGGGTTGCAGAGATTTTGTTTCCAGTATCATCTAGAAACACACCTACCTGAACCCACCCGCAAAACCCCTGCCCCACAGTCAGGCTGGGTGCTGTAGCGCTCCTCTGAATGGGAATCTTGGCCTCTCTCTGCCTCTCCCAACAAGCCCAGCCTGGCTCCTCTTCCCAAAGCGAGGGGAAAGGCTTCTCAGGGGCAGGCTGGACCCTTGGTCCAAAGCACCAGGGAGCCTCAAGCTGTTACCCTTCATCAAGGGCACCAGGCATGTGGGTGCCGGGCAGGATCCAGGGTGCTCAGCTTCTCTGGTGGGTGTCCCCAGGCCCAGTGACATCCCGAGGCAAGGACAGGTGGCTGCCACTGGGCAAACCGTTATCTGACCTATACATTTACTTTGATCGATGCCCCTATAAGAATGTGCCACCTGTACATCTCAGCCCTTGGGAAAAGAGTCCTTTGTTCCCAAAGATACCAAGCACTGCATTCCTTGTCTCTCAGTGTTTCCCTGAAAGCCCGAGATGGCCCTGACTTAGAACTGAATGGGATCATGGGCAAGAAAAGCCAAGCGAACCCCAGAAAGGCAGCCTTGGGCTCCAACCCGCCCAGCTGCAGGGTCATTCTCTGTGTCCCGCTCTGCTCCACAGCATACAGAGCCTGTCAAATGGTGGCAGGTGTGTCTCAGAGCCTGGATTTGGTTTTAAAAATGGCTTGTCCTAAAGGGAGCCATCCGAGCTGCAGCCAGCAGATTCATCAGTTTCAATTGTGGTGTGGGAAGGAGAGCCTTTCTAAGTCATGCTATGGCATGTTCTAGTTAGGAACCAAGCTCCCTGCACTCCAGATGCCAGGTGATAAGAATTACTGATGCATTGCTTTCAAAGCAGTTGGTTTTATGGCTTGGCAGGGCTGGCTTGGAGGTTCTGCTGGGCTTCATTTGCATACCGAATGACAGGCTCGGAGAGGCTACTGGAAGGCCCGCGACACTCAGCCTTCTCCATCTCCTCTGCCAGTTATGGGTCATTTTCAACTAACATCTGGTGAGTGTATTTTTATACTGCATCTGTATCTTTAATTAGGGATCTCCTGGGAGTGTCAGGGGAGGAACAAGAGACCCGTTCCCGGGGGGGAATGACACATGGGCAGTTGACAATGCACAGCCCCAGAAGCTTGTCCCTGGTCTTGACTTTATCACACAGTGTGCCATGGGAGTGACCTTTGCGCAGGAGGGTCTTAATGCTGGGATGGGTAGACATTGCTTTGCCACAGCCAGAAGAACCTAAGGCCTCCAGAAAGCGCTTCCCTGCCCTGGAATCCAAGTAGAGTTTCTCCTCGTGCAGCTACAGAGAACAAAACTGTCCCTAAGACGCTGCCAAGGAGTTGAGGTCACCTCAGCACTTTCCTGCCAAGAGCATCAGTGACAAAGGACCAGTCAAAGGTTTCCCTGCTCTGCTGGGGAGGTCGATTTTTCTCCCTCTTCTGTAGGGATGATTCTTGAACAGTGCCTTGATATATAAAGACAGATTTCACTTTCCAGCTAGACCAGTGCTTCTTAGAATCCGTCATTTCTTCAGCTGTGCTTGAGATCCAAAGTGCCATTTTAAGATTCTGTAAACTTGCAGGGACATATATTTGAAACCCAAATAAAAATGGCCCTTGCCTTTCTTCTTGCCCACTGGACAGCACCCTTTGCTTCCACCAGGCTGTCACCTGCTAAGACACGGAGGACCCAGATGCCCTGAGAGGCGCCACACCATATGGCTGTTTCCATTCCCCACCTCCTTTCTTGATAAATGTAAGTAATAATAATAAAAAATTCCTCCATTTCACTGGAATGCCCATTAAAATGTAAACACAGGGAGAGGATTTTGAGTAGGCTACAAAAATGCTTTATTCAAGAGCCTGCAAAAGGCAGAGCAAATCTAAAGTTGATTTTTGAGCTAGTCCGTAGTATGTAAATACACTGGCTCCCCGTTCCTAATAAAGTCTGCATATTTACAGGGAGACCTGCGGCACGATGTGAGGGCGCCATCGAGGCCCTCATAAAAAATGCCCACCCGGTGTCTTCCTTTTACCAAGTTGTCTACTTGGATTGAATAAAAAGATCCGATGCCCATGCTCCCTGCAGCAGGAGCCTGCGCCCTCCCAGTGGAAGGGAATCCCAAGGATTTTCCGGGTGTGACATTGTACGAGGGGACATCAATGCCGACATTGTCATTCGACTCGGGCTCTCGGGTTGAATCAGAGCTCACCCACAGTTCTTTTCCTGGTTGGCAGAATGACAAATAGCTTTCAGCTCCTGCCAGCTTCAGGGCTTGGTGGTAACAATCTGGAGCGAAGTTCCGCAGGGCAGTTGGTAGTCACCAGGAGGGAGGCCTGTCCGCTGCCACGTTCGCCATCCCCACCCAAAGACCTCAGAGCAGGGCCCCATCGGCTCAGCTCCTGAATGCCAAGAGGAATCTTTGGGTGACAAGCTAGGATGGGGGGCTCCCTATTGCTCATACCATCATGGCCAGGTGCAGGGAGAAATGACTGAGAAATGACTGGACCGTGTAGGTCTTCGCACCCAACCATCTCCTGGATGTTCCCTTTCTCCACCGGCAGCCCTGCAGCTCAGGGTCCTCAGGGTCCATCGCAAGTTTCCAGCACACAGTGTCAGTCTTCCCTGGGCATCCATGCACCCAAAGGGGGTGACAAGTCTACCAAGAGGTGTCGTGTGTGGGTGCATCTGGGGACGCGTCCATATTTATATCATCTGGGGGTACATTCTTTATTTTTACTGCCTGCTTTGCTCGGACTGCAGACAGCACTAAGATCATCAGCAGCCTTCTAAATTATAGATTGGCTCACCAAGTACACTGTGTCACTCATTAGCCACATCATCCCGCGGCTCTGCACCACAATAAATTAAGTGACACAATAGCTATGGGGGAATTAGGTGAATAATTCTCGCATTCAACTAAAAACTTTGGAATGCTTAGGGTTTCTTTCGGGCTGCTCCTAAGACAATAGCAAAGCTCACACAGACACCAGCCGGGCGTCTAAATTCCAAGGGTGCCATATTCTTCAGAGCGAGTTAGGTGTGGTTTGCATTAAAAATAGAACAGGCTCCCGCAAACAGACTTGTATTTATATAGAATGTTGCGACAACTGTCATTGTACATTAGTCAGAGAAATCCCACAGGACTGGTGTAAGTATTAAATGTGGCAATTTTTTTGTTTGTTTGTTTGTTTACCGACAAAACATAATAAAAAGAACACAGCCTCCTGGATGACATTCCGGATGATATTTTTTTTTTCTCTTTCCCTGAAGTCATTCATAAAATAAACGTGTTCCCCATCCTCGCTGGCTTTCTTTATGGGGGCCTTCTGATGGTGGGCTAAGAATGATGAGCAGAGCGGGGTCTCCCGAGGGCCCCCGACCACCAGCACCCTCTCCAGGCCCGGCTCCCTTCTTGCTGCTGCTGCTGCACTTGGCCAGAGAGAACGGGATGGAGCCAAGGGCCCAGTGGGACACACGCACCCTGGGGAACACCGGTCTGTCTGTCCGTCCAAGTGAACGGCAGGGTGGCTCTAAGTCAGGAATCCCGGGAACATCCAAGAGATGTGCCTCTCGCTGCCAGGATATGGAAGTCTCCAAAGAGTTCCGAGGAACCACAGGAACAAGAGACAAGAAGGAGGACTGGGAACCAGAAGTTGCTTGGCAGAGTCCGAAGCCTGGGTGGCCGAGCTCGCTCCCGTCCCAATCCACCGCGGGCGGAGAGGTGGAGGTAGGAATCTTTGGGCGACAGCTCACAGGGTGAACACTGATGGCGTTGATCGCCATAGCCGCCATCACCTAAAGCTCTCGGACGACCTCATTCATTTATCAGGGAGTAAAGGGCCACGATGCCTCTGCCTGGGGGCACATGGCTCGGCTGAGGACAGCCCCCATCTGCTCAGGTCCCCCGAGACTCTGACGTGGGAGCTACACCGACTTTACACTCTGCTGATGAGCTGTATGTGGCCGCAGCTTCCCTGACGCCTGGGATGTGGCCCCAGCCCATCTCCGGTGGGTGCCTGGTGGCCGAGCAGAGGTCCCCACCTGCACCCCAGCACCTGGCAGGTGGGGAAGCAGCTCCACGGGCCTGCCTTTCTGCCGCAGCCAGGCTCTGTCCCTGAGAGAACGCATGTAGAACATCATCTTGATATTCACTAATTTTTTCCATTTCTCTTGTAACTTAGCCAATTAGTACAAATAAATATGATTGAATGACTGCTTTCTATTTTCTAGTCCATAGTCTCTGATCCTGCATAATGTCCTTATAATTCAGGTCGGTGAGACTGGACTCATCTTGAATTTGCAATGAATTATTGTCTGATTAAATGGGGCAAAATGCCCGGTCCTGTTGGGGTTCGTGTGTGGCTCAAGCCTTTGCTTTGAGTTCCTCCCCTCTGCTCCCAGCTCATATCTCAGGCCCAGCAGGAGACCAGACTTCACCCCCATTTCCTGGTCACGGTGGGAGACCCACATCTCTCCCTCCACCCAGACAGCAACACACAGGTGCAGGGACCGATGGGAATGAACGAATCCACTCTTCTAGATGCGCAGCAGCAGCTTTCGGGGAGAGATGAACCCCGAGTCCCTCCCGCTCTTGGGTCTTTGATTCTAGGGAGGTCAGCCACGGAGGATCACAAGTTTTCAAGTTCAGAAAAATAAAGCCTGAGAGCAAAACTGTTCTAGGGCAGAGGTGGGACAGCTTGTCAACTTGTGGCCAGAGAGTGGGAACATTTTAAGAGCGTCTTGGCATCTCTTGGTTTCAAATCCTGGAATATCTTTCTGCTAGTGAAAAAGGTTTTCCATGAAAGAAAGGAAGGATTAACCATGAACACAGCTGCGATGTCCTAATTGTTAAAAATATTAAGTTTAATTATTTAGAAAACACTTAGTTGCAGTTAATGTTCGCCGAGGGAAGGGAGAGCTTTTTAAAACCCCAACATAATTAGAAACTACATTAAGTTATTAATTTAGAGTTCAGGACTTTTTTTCTAAGATTTTACTTCAACCCCTTTGACATGACACTCCTGCACCCCAAGTAAAGGGAAGATGGCCATAGATTCCATAAATCCACAAATTCTTTGGGTTTTTAAGGGCAGATTCAGAAAAGGTGAAGAGGTTTGCAGTCAGGTTAGGCATTTTGATTTTATCTCTGCTGTTGCTTTTACAGTTTGAGGTCATAAAAAAAAAGTCACCAAGCACAAGAGAAAAGGATCCTCAATAAACAAGAACCAGCTGAAACAAAAGAGGTAAGAATCAGATCAACAAAGACTCAGACATTGAAATTATTAGAAACAGAATACAAGCGTGGTTTGTTTAATCTGCTTATAGAAAGTGAAGGAGGGAAAAAGAAGTATGATGAGGGAGTAAGAGAATCTCAAAATCAGTCAGGCAGTTTTAGGGGAGAAAGGAAGGTAAACAGAATTACTAGAAACAGAAATACAATAATTAAGATTTTAAGCTAAGTGTGGTGGTGTATGCCTGTAATTCCAGCACTCAGGAGGCTGAGGCAGGAGGATCACTGTGAGTTTGAGGCAAACTTGGGGTACAGAGTGGGTTTAAGGCTAGCCGAAATGCATAGCAAGACACAGTCTCAAAAAAAAAGTAAAGAAAATATTAGACAGTCAAAATGAGAATTGCTGAATTAAAAGATAACTCAAATGATACTACTCAGAAAATCAAGACAGAGAAAATATTTGGAAATATGAAACAGAAGTAGCAACTTGGGAAGTGGGCTAAAATGCAGGTGAGCTGAGCTTGAGAAGGGGAGAGAAATGGCAGAAGGTCCTGAGGGTTCTGAGGACTTTTTTAAAAGTCCTGAAAGAGCCAGCCAGCCTGACTCAAGAAGCCCAGTGAACTGCAGTCAGAAAGAGAAAGACAAACCTTTCCCACCACTTCTCAGTGAAAACACAGGACTCAGAATGACAGAGACCTTCTCGAAAGCTGAGAGAGAGAGACGAGACAATTAGTGACAGCCCATCTCTCAGCTGCACCAGTAAGTCCCAGAGGGCTTTGCGTACTCTGCCCTTTTTGCTCTTGTCGCTTGCAGTCACTGTGAGCTGCTGCCCCTCAGCCACACCATCCTGCTTTGGAGGCAGCTGAGCATGGGCTGAAACCTCCAAAAACTGTAAGCTAAGTAAACCTTTCCTTCCTTCAGTTTGGGTGTCAGGTATTTTGTCTCAGCAATGAGAGGAAAGTAACCAAGACAATGAGTGAGGATGAAATGAAGATATTTTCAGCAACGAAACCCAACCTAAAAAAGCTCACTTCCACAAATCGACAAATTCTACAGATTCTCATCCCTTAAATACTGCCCGGTCCTGACCAAAGCTTGCCTCTCTCTTGATGGTCCATGCTCTATTTTCTTAGAATGTGTAGTTTAAATTCTGACTAATAAACCTCTTTATGCCTCTTAAAAAAGAAAGGTTCACTTCCAACAAGACTCCATAGAGGAAAGGCACCCTCAGAAGTGGGGTTGAGATGGGGGAATGAAGAGGAAAGGAAAATGTACCCCACAGCTAGCACAAACCACCCTCCTCCCCCACACAGGCACCTCCCTTCTGCCTGCCTGCAGCCACCCTCCAGCACCCGCTCTCCGCTGTCTTCCAACACCATCTGTATGGGTTTGATCCCGTGTCCCCCAAGGTCTCTTGTAATCTGGATGGAGCTGAGTCTGGTGTTTGTGATTGGTTTGTTGTATAGTGCTGGGATTGGTGATGTGAGTGTCGTACCCGCCCACGGGTGGAGCCAACATACAGTGTAAAGGCGGGAGGAATGCGTCTCTCTCTCCCTCTCTGTCTCTCTCTCACCGGTTCACCTTGCTGTTTGGTGGCCACCATGAATGGCTGCCCTGCCACACCACACTGCCTTGGAGCCAACTGAGTATGGACTGAAACTCCCGAGAACTATAAGAAATAAACCTTTCCTTCCCTAATTTTGGGCGTCAGGTATTTTGTCCCAGCAACAAGTAAAAAGTAACTAAGACATCATCCATCTTCCCCTCTGCCAGATCATTCCCATGTTCAAATGCTTCTGTTTCTTTCGTCTAAAAGAAAATCCTTTCCCATCCTCTAGTACCACCCTGGCCTTCTACTTCCTGTCTTCCATTTATTTCCTCCCAGCCTCTCTGGAACCAGCTCCAAACAGTCTTCTGTCCCCATCAGAGGACCTAACCTGCATTCGTTAGTGACATTCTCACTGCTGGATCAAGGGTCAGTTCCCAGTCCTCCCTGAGGGTGACCTGGGGGTGGCCTTCTGTCCCTGGACCTCATTGGATCCATTTCCCGAGGCTGCCAGAACAAAGCACCACCAACCTGGATGACTTAGAAGCAGCAGAAATCCGGGCTGTGGCAGTCCTGGAGGTTGGGAGAGTGAGGGGCCACATCTACACTCTCTCTGGAGGCTCCGGGTAGGGCGCTCCTTGGTCTGGCCTTCTGGTGTTCGCCAGCAACCTCCGGCATCATTGTCCCACAGCTATGCCACTCTGTTTCTGTCATTTCACATCCTTCTCCCAGTGTGCCTGTGTCCAAGTTCCCTGTTCTTAAAAGGACACCAGTCCTATTGGATTTGGGGCCCACTGTGATCCAGTATAATCTCACTGTAACTTAATTGGAAAGTCCAAGAGTGGAGCTAATACAGCCAAGGACTCAGGACCTCTCTTGTATCTGGTTTTTTTTTAATGCAACTTTATATTTTCTTCCCAAAGAAAGGCTCTACAACACTGCATACGCCTCAGGCCCATAGAGCAGGGATGTACACTTGAAAACTCACAGACTTGGAATCTGACAGCCTCACTGAGGTCTGACACATCTCAAATTCAGTTTGTCCAAAGCAGACTCCCACTCTCCCTGCTAAATGGCTCCTCCTCCAAATCCTCCATCTCTGCTGATGCCCACTCTCTTCCTCTCACCCTCGGGAACGCACTTGGCTCCACCCACATCTGGTCTCTCAGGAGGTGTGGGCTGCGTCTCGGGCCGCTTCCACCCCCACCCGTGCACACCGCCAGCACTTACCCCGGTCGCTCTCTGGGCCACTTCATCGTCCCCTTTCTCTTCCTGCCCACCACATGTTCTCCTTGCAGAAGTGAGGACTCCAAGCCCGGTAATGGATCCTCACAGGGCAGGGTAGAAGCCAAAGCCTTGAAGGACACGTTCCCCTGAGACCCTCTGGGCCCTGGCCCTTCCCACTCTGTGACCACATGGCCCGGCCACCTGGCCTCCTGCTGCCCTTGTGCGTGCCCAGCAGGTTCCCACCTTCAGATCTGCACCGACCGTCCCTTTCCGCTGATGCTCCTCCTCCAGGGGAACCCCTCTACCTCATTCGTCTCACCAGGCCATTCCCCATCACAGTGGAGAACCGAGACTTGCATGCCCTGTTCTTCCCTTCCCTCATAGTAATCGCCTCCTTCCAATATCTCCTCTGACTCACCCAGCTAGCCTGTAAAGCCCACAAGGCCCGGGACCTGTCTCTGCCCTGCTCATTGTATATTCTAAATGCCTAGAACAGGGGCCAGCACGCAATGTTCAGCAAATATTTGTTGAAGAAAAGAATGGAAATATTAGCTGGGTAAGATGATAATGATAATAATGCCTATTTTGTGGAGTAGAAAACAGTCTGGACATAATTAACATCTTCACAGACAGGCGGGGAGGGTTTGGGAGTGGATTTTCCATTGTTAAATATTATTTGAGAGGATGGTCAAACTACTGATTAATCTTAGACTCTGTTAAGTTATAGGCCTATGTCAGAATTTCTAGGGTAACAATTACAAAATAGACTAAAAGTTGTAACTTCTAAGCCACAGAAATGTTTAAAAACTGAAAAAGGGGAAAACAGAAGATCAGCCCATTGAAAGCATGACTGGAAAGGAGAAAAAAAAAGTCAGACATACAAAGAAACAGAAAACAAGGGCTGGGAGTTTGGCTCAGTGACTTAAGCACCTGTCTGACAGGTGCGAGGTTGTGAGTTCAATCCCCAGTGCCGCAAAAAACAAAAAACAAAACAAAGAAACAGAAAACAGTACTAGATTGCAATAATGAATGTAAGATCAATAAGGATAGCCCATCTAAATAGATTCAGTTCTCAGAATAAATGAGATTACCAGCTTTGAGTAAAAATAAAATCTTGGTGTAGACTATTTAAATGTGGCATAACTAAATCATAAAGAAAGAAATGCTTGAAGTGAAGGAATGGAAAGAGTTATACCAAATATTAATCAAAAGACAGCAGATAAAATAGTTTCTAAAACCAAAACTGTCCCCAGAAATGAGGAGGCTCAGTGTGTGTTGATGAAATAGTCAGGAGGAAACAGACACAGCTCCAAACCTGTACACACCCAATAACACGGCCTTAGAATAATTAAAGCAACGCAGGACAGCAATTCAATGAGAATACAACAGATCTGTCATCATGGTGCTAAAGTTTAGAATGCATGTCTTAATATTTGGTAGATCAAATAGAAAAAAAGGGAAAAATTACAAAAGATGTGACTAGCACAATAAACTTGTCTGCAGAGCCCCCCGCCTTCTCAAACACACCCGGAAGCTTCCTGCACTAGAGATTCTATCCCAACACATGTGAGAAAGACGACACCTCACAGAGCACAAGCTCCAATCACAGGGCAGTCAGGATGGGGAGTTATCCCGCCAGCCCTTCGCTCATCGGGTGTTTACTGAGCAACTACTCAGCACTGTGCAATGTCATTTGTACTTCCCATCCCTGCTCAAAGTTGTGCACATTCTGATGGGCCACTTCTAGGGAGGAGGAAAACCAACAGTTAGAAAGCACAGTACAAAAAGCCCGGGCTGGCACCGGGAGGACAGAGGGAGTGCAGTAAGAAGAAGAAGGAGAAAACAAAGCAGAAATAGAGCTTCTTCAAATGGGAAGGGGATTAAGAGCTGGAGGGAGTGAGGGAGGGGAATGGGACAAAAAGATTAACACGTGTTATGTGCATGAATAAACTCCCTGTGAAAATGTAATCATAATGCACTGCAAACGTGCTAATAAAGTATATTAATTTTTTAAGAATTGGCTGGTGGGGATCACCTTTCCTAGGAGGTAAACTTGGAGCAAAGACCTGCGGATCCTGGGGGAGTAAAGCACCTAGACACTGGAAGAAGGCTTTCCTAGATAGAACTGGTGGAAAGCTTAGCCCTCCATACATATTTGGAAACTTTAAAACCAGCCATGAGGCCGATAGAAGGAAAAAAAGGTAGAAGTTAGAATATATATTGAACTAGGCAACAGTAGAAATGCTACAGATAAAAACTTGTAGGTGTACTTAAAATAGTACTTTGAGGGAAAAGGTATTTACTTTAAGGGTTTTTTTTTGAAGAAGGCGTGAAAAATAATTAGTTTAGTAATAGAAAAATAAAAGTAAACATTGATAGAAAAACTGAATCAGCAGGAAGAGAAGTGGAAAGATGAGAGCTGAATCTGATGACACAGGAAACAAGCGCTGGGTAGAGACCAGGGAAGTCAAGAGTCGAATCCCTGAAAAGTCTAATCATTCACAAATTTCTGGCAGTTCTTATCAAAAGAGAAGAGGCAAGTTACAGCTATTACTAGGCACAAAGCATGTAAGTGCAGATGAAACAAGGACTTAAAAGGTTAGAGACTGTCACAAACACCTTTACACCTACTACTTGAAAACAGGTGAAATGGACAAACTGCTAGAAGAAATGCAAATGTGCGCATTTTGGAGCCACGTGTGACTCCGAAAGGAAGAAAAAATGACTTGAGAGCTTCCCGTCCCACCAGCAGTTCCCGAGAGTCCTTGTTGGGGTGGCTGTTGATGCTGAATGGAAACAACAGCCCAGTGTGGCTTCCTGCCTTTATAAATGGACTTTTATTGGAACACAGCCACATCCATCCATGCCGTGCGGTTCACGGCTGCTTTCTACGGAGTGCAGGATCTGCCACAGAAACCTCATGGCCAGCATGCCTGAACTACATATTTGCTATCTGTTCCTTTAGGAAAAGGTTGTAGACCTCTGCTTTACATCAAGAATAAACAGCTAAGGGCAAATAATCGGCAATTGCAAGCCAGATATGAAAGCCAGAGAGTTTTTGAGCAGGGCCCATAAAGCACAGAACCAAGCCAGGGTCTAACAAACCAAGCAGGTGAAACAAAGCACAGGGAACAGCGTGGTTGGTGCAGTTCTGTGATGCCCAGGTCAACAACTGAGTTTAAAATTCGGAAACCCTGACACCTGGGACGGAGATGGGGTGAAGGCCGCAGCAGCAGCAGAGGGTGTGCTTAGTCACCGGAAGCCAAGGTAGCAATTGCTGCAATGAGCATCAAGGTCAAAGCGGCAGCCAGAGACCCGCAGAGAGTCATTGTGAAGATCGTCAGAACCCGGGGAGAAGTGGGTGGGCAGCCGACCAGTTTGTTTAGCAGAAGAAATCAAGGACGGATGCCTGGGAGGTTGAGGCACAAACCTTTACCCACACCCCAGAGTCAGCTTTTAGTCCTGGAACTCACTGGAAGCAGAGATGGTCTGGTGCCCAAAAGAGGACCTTGCACCCCCATAGCAAGTGCCTCCCCAGAGATGAGACCTCACTCCTTCCCCAGGGTCCTGGCCACCATTTGTTTGGGGACCAGTGCCCTGGGGAATACTTAGGTATTTTGAGGCTTGTTGGACACAGAAGCCAAGTTGACATTGAGATTCAGAGACCCCAAGTGTCACCATGATCCTCCCGTTAGGACAAGGGCCTAAAAATAAATGGAGTCCCACACAAAGTCTACTTACGGGAGGCCCATTGGTCTCCAGGCCCACCTGAAGGCTATTTCCCCATCCTTAAATGTATGAGGTGTGATCGAAAACCATGATGAATGTTTAAATTAAAGAAAAATTTATTACCTCAAAGGCACACTGTCATTTATCCTCCTCAAAATCTTCCCCCTTGCTTCAGACCCTTATCCCATCATTCTCGCCACTGTCTGAAGCGGTTCTGGGAGTCCTCTCCGGTTTCTGTTTGTGGCTGCCTTGATGTCCTGAATCAACTCAGAACCTTTACTTTCTTGGTCAGGTTGAATTTGGGGAAGAGTCAGAATCAAAGGGTGTGAGAGGTGGTAAATAAGGTGGGTGAGCACACAAGGTAACGTTGGGCATGAGCCCGCCTTTCTGTTAGATGGCACGTGGCAACAGCGGTCACTCATTTCTTTATCGCACCTTGGAAAAACACCCAGGAAAGAGGGCTTCCAGAGCGGCTGCCGAAACTGGAAATGACAAGGGGATAACGGGCTCAAAGCTGAGCGAGTATCCTCGGGGGGACTGACGGCAACGTGCCGTTCACTGCAGTCATCTTTTCAGTTTATTTTCCTGAAGCCTTTACTGTTTAGAAAGCGGCAAGAACAATGAGGTGAGAGGGTTGGAAGTGGAGGGGGAGTATTATAGCAACGTGTCTTTTACCATAACACAAATTTTAAAATTCACATATTCAGTGTGCATTTCAAGCCTATCATTGGGACTAACTTACTTGGTAGTTGGGGCAGCCCCATGACAGACCTTTGGCCCATGAGGAATGAAAGGGAGAGAAGGGAGGGGCGGTGCTCTCCACCATGTCTTTGCTTATCCGTCAGTGTAGCTCTGCACTACAGATCCGGAAGGTGACTGGGGACTGCTCCGGCTCACACCCACAGCCAGGTGTTTCTCCCGGTGCGAACGACTGCAGTCCTAGCTACACGGCGTACAGAGAACGGCTTGGTGACTGGGGCCTCTGCTAGCTCCATCAGGAAACGTTTTCATTCACAGCAAACAGATAACCATACTCATTTACAATGAACGAACAAAAACTCTGGGCAAAATGGGAACAGACAACATCAAGAGCAAGACAAAGATGGCTGTGAGCACCATTTCTATTTGATAGTATATTGGAAATCCTAGCCAGTGTTATAAAGCAAGAAAAAGAAATCAAAGGCATAAAGATCAGAAAAGAAGAAATAAAATTTCATTGTTTGTAGATGACACAACTGGATATGTGGAGAATATACAGGATTCAGGACATAAGCTATTAGACTGAATAAATAAATTTGGCAAGGATGCTGGATACAAGGTCAACACACAAAAAATCATATTTCTCTGTATCAGCAGCCACAAGATACAAAACAAAAGTTTTAATATACCTGGAAAAACCTAGTATAGTGTCAAAAGTATCAACTCCCTAGGAATAAATCTAACAAAAGATAGAAAGAACCATATACTTTGTTTTAAGTTTATTGAGGGAAAGGACCTTATTTTACTCACCCTTGAAACTCCCCAGCATTTGAAACATGTCTGGCCCATGAAGGACGCTCCCTAAGTCTTTGTTGAATGAGCAAGTGAGCAAATGAATGAATGAAAGAATACTGCTACCCATAATGTTTTACCGTTTCAATAACACTCACCCTTCCTTTAGATCTCCACATTGGTGTCACTTCCTGGGAGAAACCTTGCCTGTCCCCTGCACCAGGGTGAGTCCATGCTGTCGTAACTTCTCCTTAGACATACTCACCATCATTGCACTCGGGTCACTGATCATGGGAATCCTCAATGTCTACCTTCCCAACAGACCACCCTGAGGACAAGAAATGAGCCTGGAGCAGGAAGCACCCCAAGAGATTCACCGACTGAACGCATCAGCATGGCCTGCAAGTCCAGTCATCGATATCCATGCCTCCAACACACACAGCTCACACTGCTTCATTGCTTCCCTGGTTCCCCACACCAGGTGTCCCTGCTCTCATCCACCACCGGCTCACTCCGCCCCTGTATCCCGAGGCACCTGCGAGCTCCAGGCACTAAGCTAAACCTAGCAGTGCAGCAGTAAGTAAGACATATGGCAGCCAAGAGCTGCTTTCATTGGTAACAGGTGGGGCTGCTTCCCAGCAGTGAGAAAGATCTTCTTGACTGGTTGCAGAGGAGAAGGGTCCTCCCTTTTTACAACATTTTATGTAATCCCCCAAAATAGCTGCAGAAAAACATGCCTCCTCTCCTATTTGTCACATCCAATAATCCTCTCCCATGGAATTCCAATTTGGTAGCTCTCTTGGCTGAGTAGACATCTAAGGAAACCCCATTAATACAGTCAGAGCTCGTAGGAGCGGCGATTCATTTAATACCAAAATGGAGGAGAAAAATCAATGATACTTAGCTCTGGCCACATTACAGTTTTCTGTAACCCAGGCAAGTGTCTCCTGTAAGTATCTCCCCAGACCCCAAATGCTTGTGAACCTCCTTGGCCTTCACCCTGAGTCCCTGTTAAGTTGCCTGGTGCTGTGTTTTATTTATGACATACCAGGTGATCACCCAGCAGAAAATCCCTGCAAACTCATCACCAGGCAAGCTCACCAGCTGCAGTGAACCTTTATGGGCAGGTTTGACACGTGAAATTCAGAAAAACTCACTGTATCCCTGTGTGGCTCACTTAGCAATGCAGGGCCGTCCCACCTCCTTGGATGAATGTGGGCTGTGCTCCAGCAGCAGTGAGTTCTGAGCCAGGCACGGGGCCCCCTGGCCGGGCACGCTGGGCTCTGACACCAGCTTTGCAACACATCTGCCTCTGTTTCTTGCAAGTTTGTTAGTTCTACATACCTGCCCCTCTTCCCAGGGCTTCTGTCACCTGACACAGGCATGCTGCTCTGGTGACAGGGACAGCCTCTGTGAGCAAAGCGATCACAGCCCCTAAGGCTTTGAAAGGATCAGGAAATGTGTCATTCCGCAGGGCGGGGACAGAGAAGCATCAGCATACTTCCCAGCAGTGAGAAAGATCTTCTTGACTGGTTGCAGAGGTTGCTGGCCGTGCTGCATTTTTCTCTAACCACTGCTGAGTGTCTCGTAATACCACTGAAATGGTGTGAAGATCGCTGCCTCAGCCCCTGTCAGGCTTCCTGAATGGGACACAGCATTCCAGTCCGCCGTCACTGATCCAGGGCTGAGCTCAGAGAAGACACTCGCTATGTGGGTGTCATTCATTCAGCTCAACCACTCTCAGACCTTTGTACCTCCACTGCCCGCTGTGTTCGAAGGCATCGGGCACCCAAGAATACACAGACACAGCATTTCCAACCCATTCAAAACCCCTGTGAATGAGTGTCCTACCTTCCCATGCCAGCAAACCTGCAAACAGTGTTAGCCACATCAGTGGCTGCACACCGATGAGTGTATTTGACCCTCACAGCAACACTAGTGTTCTTCTTCCCATTTAACAGATGAAGTCAGGGAGCTCAGAGAGGTTAAGTGACTTCCCTAGGGTCACACGGATTGATCTCAGATTACTTATCCTTTGAACAACTAGGCTAATAGCTGATCTAGCAGCTCCAAGTTTCCTGACCCTGGCTACCACAGAGCTGGGCTCCACATAGCCACCAAATGCGGCTCCACCCTCTGCTGTTTGGTGGACCCTCAGTCTTCTGGCAATTTCAGCTCAAAGGTTACCTACTCATAGTCACCTGCCTCCCCCATGGGGCCTCCAGCATCTTCCTCCCCTGCTACCCACACATACATCCTTCCTTCCAGCAGCTGGGTGTATCATGCTTCACACATATTACCTCATTTAGTCTTTGAAGTATCTCTACTGGGTTGAACAGTGTCCCTCCAAAATCCATGTCCACTCCAAACCCCACATGTGACCTTCTTTGGAAACAGGGTCCTTGGAGATGGAATTAGTTAAAATGAGGCCATATCAGATTAGAGTGAGTTTTAAACCCAACTACTGGTGTCATTACAAGAACATCACATGAAGACAGAGAGAAACACACATGGGGGACACCAGACTGGACTAACAAACTGTTACGAATCAAGGAACACCAAGGATTGCTGGAGTGCCCAGCTGACACCTGGATTTTATATTTCTGGTCTCCAGAATGATGAGACAGTAATTTCTGCCACCTACTTTGTAGTCCATGGTTACAGCAGCCTCGAGAGTGTAAGAACAGAGTTCTAAGACTAGAATAACCCCAGTGGGCAGGGGAGCCATGAGGCTCAGAAAGCTTTAGAGAGCTGTCCACATCGGCCCAGCTCAGAAGTGAGCGGGCAGGATGAAGCCCAGACCTGGATGCTCCTGACTTGTTCTGAACTGCTGAGTCCGACACTGTGCGCCTCCCTGGCCTCCAGGTCTCAAAGCCTCTGCATAGAAAACACCATGCCAGATTCTGCTCCCGTACACACAGACCCAGGCCAGCCCACCCTTCAGACCCAGATGAGTCTTGGGCTGATGAAGAAACACTGTATCTGCAGCTCCATACTCCGAGCACCCCCTTCTCTGAGGCATGGAGTCTGAGGCATGTGGGTAGATTCAACATGAACCATGGTCCCAGAGCTGCTCTGAAGTCAACAGCTGCCAACTGCTTTCCAGGAGAAGCAGCAATAAAACTGGACCTCGCAGCATGTTCTCATCCCCCCGTGCATTCTCTGATGCCCATCACCAGCCAAGGAACCCACAACCCCTCTGACAGCCTTATGCTCGCTAGCTTTCCCTGAATCTAATCACTCCTGCTGCCCATGTCTCAAGGTTGTGTCTGTCCTCCAACCAGAGTCTTGGGATGATTCCGCATGGTGCCTGGAGGGGGAGTTAGGTAGATGGTGGTCACAGGTGGTTACTGCCAGGTCTCAGATGGAACAGCAGAGTATCGGGGACCCCAGAGAGGCACACCTGAAGCCGAGCCCCATAAATGCAGAATGTAGGTCAGGGATTATAAGATACAAGGAGAAAATTGCAGCTGTCAGAAATGTGAAAGTTTTGTCAATAGCACACAGAAGCAGCCACCTCAATCGTGAAACCCAAGTCACGATTCAGTTCCATTTGTTACAGGGTGATTCGAAAGCATGGATCTGTCTTTCTCCTGGCTGCCCTTCCCTCTCCTATCACAGCTTATTGGTACGTGTGGTTTGAAATTGTTATTGGGAGCCATCATTTAAGACACCTTGTTCTGAGATGAAGGGAAGCAATAATGCCCTGCTGGGAAGTGGTGATTGAGGACCATGGACAGCGCCTCTGGGTGGGACCCAGCCTGGGACCCTACCATCAGGGACATCCCACGTCCCAGATCCTGAGGCCCTGTTGCAATCAGAACCTCCAGGACCCTTCCCTGACTGGACGCAGCAGTGCTCCTCCACACTGCCGTCCTCTTCAGCCTGTGCCAGAGGAGCTGTGGGCAGAGGCGTCAGCTGGAGGGAAAGCTGCCACACATGTGGAGAGGCGAGACGAGGGGCTCTGAGAGTGCAGACTGTGGGGTGACTGGGAGGTGGACCTCCAGTCTGGGTGTGAGCTGCTGTGACCCCCACATCCAGCTTGGGAATGAGTCCTTCCCAAGGGAGAGAGTGTGCTGGCTTTGCAGACAGTCACCTCTTGGGAAGAGTATGGTTGGCTTCCCCACCTACTCAGGGGTGGGGGTTTAGATTCCTGATACAAAAACGCCTTCAAAACATGTCACCCATGAACCAAACAGCCTTTTTGTGCCTCTCACAGCTATGTGCCCTTCTACCTGCTTCCTCGCTGGCCCCAAGGAGACAGCTAAGGAAGCCACTTCCCCCGTCCTTCTGTCTCCGTGTGTCCTGTCCCATGCACATCAGGTTAAACTTACAAACATCTAAGATTATTGAAGGCAATTTCATCATATTTTAAAAACAAACCCGCCTAGACTCTGGCTTTAAATGATAGGGTAAATATGTTGCTACTTTCTACTTGGGAAAATCATCCACTCCACTCCCAATACTAAAAAGAACAGGAGAAACACAAACGTTGGGTGTGAGGTGCAAAAATTCTTCTGAATCTCTTTCAGTGGTGCCACTGACTGCTGTAACACTTCTAACACGGTCCCAGGACACCTATGGGGACATCGGAAGGTACCTCAAGAGGATTTCTGCGACCTCAGGCAAAACCTGCAGAGCACAGCTCATCAACACAGCGGGCATTTGCCCCCGGGCACAAAACCTGGGTGTTTGTGTTCAGAGCAACAGAAACAGGACTCAACCACTAGTGGTGCAAAACTGCCAGGATCCATGGTTGGTCCTAACAACTAGGGTGAAGGGGGAGAGAAGAGGTCAGACGAGGAGCTACATGGGCAGCACTCCTGCAGCCTATTTCCGTCACTGGGAGAAAGCGCATGAGCAGTCACAGCTCTGTGTCTAAACCTTCACCATCCAAGGAAAATCTATGCTAGCCTGAAACCCTAACCTCAATCACCTCCCTGAGAAAATAATTTCAAAGAGCAGATTGGGGGTCGAGGGTCAGGAAATTCACTTTATTGAAAGCCTAGAAATATCAGAAAAAGGAAACAGGATCCTATGACTACAAAAATACAGGGAAGAAGTGGGGGCAAAATAAAATCAAACAGATGAAGAACACTCACCAGAAAAATGTCACAGAGCCTTGAAAGGTTGTCGGCCAAGTATTATCATAATTCCAAGTATATGAAGGAAACAAGTGCCTCTTTAAAACAGAAACTCAAAGCAGAGGTACAAAAGCTCAAGGAAAGTACAGAATGGAAGCAAAAGGAGTTGAAGCATGAGTTGGCAGTGCTCAGGAAAGAAGTGGAAGGAAAACAAAATAAAATCATCAGAGCCAGGAGGGCTCTATTGGAAGTGGCCCAGAGGACTACAAACCCTCTGGAAGACAGTAAAAGGCAGACAGGACTGCACCTCGCATTGAGCAAAGCCTGCAGGAGTAGCTCTGTTCTGGGCAAGATGGAACAAGACGGTGACCACTGCTCTCAGACTTGACGGATGCTGGGCAGCAGCTGGAAGATTCTGAAAACCAACAAGTAGTAGGGGGAGAAGACCAGGGCTAGAGTACCGCAAAATCAGCCTTGCACTCCCTGGGGTCCTACATCCCCAGGTACAGATTCTAGCAGCTCGGAACTGGGGAAGGGTCACCGCCAGAGCTCCCCGAGCAAGGCAGAGGAACACAAGCTCACAGAAAGAGTGAAGGAAAACCCTATTTTTCTTTTTTCTGTTCACTTGCACTACAGACCCTGGCAATCCTGAGCTGGTAATTAGAGCAATGGGAGCCCCCATGGGTGCCTGAGACCATGAGGAAACTCGATCACCAAAAGAAAGGCCCGAGGCCCCCAGAGGGAAGAGATGCCTTGCTTGTTGTTTTACTTGTCTTGGACCTACTGCTGTGGCTCCAGATATGGGTGCAAATATGAGGTCTGTGGAACAGAGCAGGGAACTAAAATCCCAGCTTTCTGCCAGAGGACTGAAAATAGAGGCTCAGGAGAATTTGAAGAGGTTATTGATGATCTCTGGAGCTGTGGGGTCAGCGGTCACCCATGTGCACCAAATGACCACAGAGGTGCACAGTCAGGACAGTGCCTGGGAAGCAGAGGTCTTTGGACACAGACGTAACAGATAAGCCATAGACCATGGGAGCCTGGCTGAAACCTGTAAGCAGAGCCGTCTGGACTGGCCATCTACTAACAGACATATCCACGTCCTCCTTCAAACCTAGAGCTTCGTAATGTAATATTCAACTTGCACAGAATACAACCCCGAGTTGGCTGGCACAGTAAGAACTGGAAAAATCTCAACTTTCATAGAAAAAGATACATACGTGGTGGGATTATCTGGCAGGACTTAAAATAGCTCATATAAAACTGTTCCAAGAAGTAAGGGTAAACACTCTAAACAAATGTTCAGATAGAAAGTCTCAGAATA